>JACATO010000780.1:62500-115004 GCA_018389105.1 Nautilus pompilius | reverse complement strand
GTTATGTTACAGGAGCCGCTGCTCCACACGTTACTATTACAGTGTGAAATATCGCAGACCCGTCGTTGTGTTGTCAACAACCAACAACAGTAAAGAACAGAATGTTAATACAATTAAAAAAAAAAAATTGGACTGTCAGGAAACGATTTTCAGGCAGTTGTAATTTATAGGAATTCTGCTGTACCCATCTCGGCACTGACTAGCAGACGCTGTTGTCCACCATTAACAGTGATGCCACGTTCTCTAAAGCAGCAGGACCCGACCTCTGACGCCGACGTATCTCATGCGAATTGCTGCATTATTCCAAATTTCTTTCATCCCAGAGGCAAGCCGCAACATGCGAGCAATCCCCGCGTTCACTTCTTCTTTCAGATTTCCGAACGGCGAATGGCCTGGTAGACTGATGACCTGGCATCGGTCTGAAACGGTTCACTCCAGCATCCGTTGCTCGGAACTCCCAGGTTCTAGCATTTTCACAATTAGCATAGCTTCGGTTGCGGAGTATCTCGAGACCTGTTTTTTTTTTTAAAAAATGCTTTAAAATTCTTAAATACATAAAGATGAGTAAATTGAAAAAAATGTATATATATATAATAACTTTTTAAAAAAAGTTTATGTAAAATATTTAGATTTATTTACGGTTGTAGTTTGGGGGTGACGTTCCACTTTGTGGTAGCGATCCGTACCGATCGGTTCCGTGTGGGAAAGTGGAAGAGCTTCCGGTCTCTCTGCGTGCGCAATCTGGAGCACAGAGATTACTTACTACTCAACTATGTACAGTACCCAGCCAAGTTCTGAGGTCAGACTGAACTCCGATGATGGCGACCGATCGCCATGTAAGTTTGTTTGCCGCCGCTAACAAGACGATGGGAAGTACTCGATCGAGCTCTCTGATTTCAGGTTCCCCGAACTCGAAATCCCGCGAGAGTAACCAAGACGGCGAGAGGAGGTACCTGCGGGCCGTTGTGCTTTGCTAGTGAGATGAAGTAACTTCAGGCCACACAGATATAAATCCCATTTAATCTGTTCGAGAACACATCGAGCGCGCAGAATTAAAAAGGAAAAAAAAAAAATGCAGGTCTCCATCTTCCGCGTCTGTGACGGAAATAATAGATGCGCGGTGAAAACTAATCTTATCTTTAATACGGTTTGACCGAGTCAATCTTCTCTTCCAGAGGAGAGGAGGGAGAGCAAACTTAATTTCCGGAATTCTGAATTCAATGTCGAATCCTTACACATCTAGTTAACTCCATTGTCTGCGTTTCCGACTCTGCCGATCGCGAAGTAACTTTCTTAAGCGAAAGAACCGGAAGGTTATGGCGGGGTGTGGCTGACGGAGCGTCCCAGGCACTTCGTCGTGTTGCGTTACAACTACAGCAGAATCAGGATTCATACGGAAGTGGGTCCCCCCAGCGGAGATGCTAGGGAACCCGAACAACGAAAAAAGCAAAGAATCAAAGGTGTCTTGCTTGGAGTTACTTTAATCGAGTTGATTTTTTTACGAAACGGTACTGAAAATAGCCCCAGAGTAACACAGAGACGCATACTGCTGCCCTCCAGACAAGGTTAATCAGAAGAAGTATCGCCACCATGAGATCAGCTGTTGGTGGTTCTGATACCCGTCAAAATCGTGAAGGTTTAGCCAAAATGCTTCTGCTGGCATTTGCTACCGGCACTGTTAACGTCCACATACTATTAATATACTACCACCTCTTCCACCACTACTACTACTACTACAGCTACTAGTGCTACTATGACTGCTATTGCTGCTAAGATCAGTTATCTAAACTACTAAGAAGCTGAGGAAAATTCTCTCACGTGCATGGATAGACTAGCAGTGAGCCTTTGACAGCCCACTCCATGTTTGTATGCCCGAATGGCTATCCATTTACAAGGTTCCACCAGCTATCACAACAACTTCACCATAAAATCAAAGTAAATAGTAGGGAACAACAATCAAGCTAACATGAAAACGACAATATGCAGACTGACATCATAGACATCGCACAAGGAGTATCCCAGGGCGACAACTTATCGCCTCTTCCGTTCCGCCTCTCCGTCAACCCGCCGATTGTAGTTACTAGGAAAGTCCGGAAGAGGCGTGAAAGTAGAAGAGGAGGTTCTGCTAAACCATCTTTTTCTTTGCGTGGACGAGACTCTGCTGCAAACAACGCACCTGTCACCGAAGCAACTGGAAGGCCGTTTAGTCTCGTTAAGTGCATTAGAAATAGCAATAAAAAGATACTAAGTTTTCTTGTTAAATACGAAACTAAAAAAAACCAAACAAACAAACAGGTATCATACACAACTCAGAGCCAGGCAGCAGGTATACGTATCTAGGTATCGACAAGAGTGGGGACATACGAGGTAACAAAGCCGGGGAAAACTCTCCGGAGTATATAGACGACGATTGAAATCCCTCGACACAAAACTCTACGTAGAGAAAGAGGTGACTGCCGCCAGTAGATGTGCCATGGCCTGTCCTCGGCCACCCGTTTGGCACTGTTAGCCGAAAACAAAGCAGAAATACGAGTGACAGACACGCGCATAAAAGAAACGACCCAAAAGATGGAAGTTGCACCACGTTCAGACGTGGCCGAAGAGGTTGGGCGATGGAACACCCTGCCAGCGATATGGCTGTAGCCGTCGAAGGCCGAGCGGTTCCTCTCTTCTCGCCACCGGGTCAACCGTAGTTGGATCGAACCAGTCACACCGTTACTCCGCTGGCGCCTTGTCAACAAAGTGGAATGGAAATCGCCGCATCCTTCTCCGGTTGTCTCGACCGGTTGAGAAATGTCTTTTCTTTCGCTTTACAAACCGAAGTTTAGGTAAGCGGAAAACAAGCAGCATCTGATATTTTCCGAACCACTCGCAATCCCTTTGCCACGTTCGTAACCCTCACAAAGATACACTACGTGGTCGCTGATAGAAGCATCTTCCGGTCCAATCGAATCGTCTGTATCACACGGCAGGATAGCATCCCCGTGATCTACCGGAAGCATCGTTTATCACCAACACGGCTTGGCAAAGTGAAAACTATAAAACTAAGGTGAGACTTAATTCTTCGAGGTTTCTTTTCTGGGCAACCTGGACATTTATCCCATATGCCCTTTCAAGCTCCAGGCAATTTCTGATGCGTTCCACAGTGATTGGAACAGAAAATTTCCTGGATATTCACAGGTTTCTCCGCACAAAAACTGGCTTCTGGTTTGTTCGCTCGCTTCGCAAACAAAACCCGAACAGTCTCGCACTTGCCGCAGCTCCCAGGTTAGCGAGACTGCAAGCAGGATAAAGCCACCATTGGCGCGCAGGAGAAATCGGCACCAGGTCCGGTTATCCCTGGTAATTCCACCAGTGTACCCGCCGGAGATTTTGCCGCATTCCGATGCATTCAATGTCTTCTCCCTTTTTAAAATTATCCGGATGACCATTCAAACTATTGAAAAGTTTGTGTTTTGCACCAAGATTTATTTTTATTTATTAATTTTTTTATTGTTGCGGTTGTGCAATCTATGACCAGAATCACGTTTTGGTTCAGCTGGGTGCCCTCCTTGACCATATTGTCAGCTTTCTTCGGTACCCAACCCCCCCCACCACTGCGACATAGTTTCATCATGCAGTTTGGCTTCGTAAGTCCTTGGAATTCTTCCAGATAATTACAACGCGTGACTTGTTGTTCTAAAGGGGTCTTAGACCGGAATCGTTTCGGGAGAGACTTAGTTTCAGCGGAAATGACGATACTGAGAGGGATCTGTGGTTGTCCGTTTGGCAGGGATTAAGCAGACACTTCTTGTGCACTTTTTTCTCTTCTGCCGCTCGGTGTCATGACTACTTTCGAAAAACGGTTCGATCAACAGTCCAGCATGTGTGGCCCGTTTAAAAAAAAAAGGGGGGGGTTTCCCTGGTTCCATTGTGACATTTCCGGAATGATTCCTATTTTATTCTGTTTGGAATCGCCCCTTTAATTAATTTTTCTTAGATGGTCTTGCTGTCGTATTTTCCACGCATCGCAGTTTACTATCTGTTGACGCCGCGGTATTCCATGTATTTCCAGCGCACTCCCTTATCCGACTGATATGTGTTTTGTAGAGTGTCTTCAGGCAACTTATATTGGCCTTCCACGTTCTACCAGCAATTATGGTCATTATGTTGACCCATGCTTCTTTTTTTATCCGTAGTTAGTTCGATGTGGAACAAAAAGGTTAGTTGCCTGTCTGGGTGGGGATGACGCCCCAAAACGTACAATTTTGGTCCAGACGTATTTACTTTTGGGTGACAGTCAGCTCCTTGATTTCTGAAAGTGGGAAACAATGTAATGATTCTTCTGACGTAAATCGATATCTTCTCCTTCCTCGACCAGAGAGCTAGCATATTCATGAACGCGTTAATTTCTGATTTCTACCTCTTTTTTTATTCTTTCAGGACTTTTAAACTAAAATTTCATCTATAAGGAGAAACATTTTAACGACCTGTGAACAAATCGTGATATAATTTAGAAACAGCTTTTAAAAAAAATCTGGTTAAATACTGAACTTTAAAGTAATCCTTCTACCAGAATCTTGTACCTGCTGGAGTGATTACCGCTTCAGACAGGTTCTTATCGATGGGTCAAGAAGTTAGTGAATCACATGAAAATTCTTCTCCTAACCACTTTATTATCTAGTTTGGAAAGAAAAAAGATTCTCTGGTTGGCTTTATATATATATTAACAAACAGACTGATGTCTCTTTCCTCTGCTAACCATCGTGAATATCCTGTAATACTCTTGCGGTATGGTTACAGATAGTCCTAATGGGTTAAAACCAACCTGTAGAGAAGATACCTTCTTGTCAGTTTCAATCCAACAGAAAGCCTTTTCTCGAAGTAGTCCTGTCATCTTATCGATGCATAAAGTCTGTGAGATTGGGTGGTAGTTCAACAAGATATTTTGGAATTCTCTTCGTAGTTATCACCAGATTCCTTTGCCAGATGACAAGAGTTCCCCTTCTTTCCAAAAGTCTGTTAAAGAATTTCAGCGATAGTTTTAAAGCTGTTGTATCACTTTATTTTTGATGGCAACTGTTCAAAATGTCCCGTACATTTTTCTTGAGATCTGTCGATCTCACGATTTGGGACCATATTTTATAGTAATTTACAAAGGCTTGGGATTTTCTGTTTTATTGATTTCTTTTGGATTATCTCTAATTGGTTTTCGTTTTGCTTCTATTTCAGGTACAGTGCGCCATATATCTGAATAGGATCTCATTATTACGCTATGGTCATTCCAGTATGTTCCCTTTCGAAAATGGTGGAGATCGCCCAATATTTCACAGAAAGGCTGCTTGCTACAATTTTCTTCTTTATTTTCTCGTCATTTTTATCCTAGTTATCTACAAACTTTCTCATTTATTTACTCATATTTTTGTAATTTCATTCAGTTAACCATTCCAGACCCGGGTTTATTTGCATCGACAAATCTCTAAATGTACATGGTTCGTCTGAACGCTGTCTCATACTGATAGAATCAGCAGTACCATCTGCAATGTTTATATTAAGTAGTTTCTCTTTTTTGGTGCAAATAGGGTTCGGTTAGCTTCCGTGTAGTTGCAGAGAGGTTTGCCACCAACCCTTGCAGGATTTGGTAAGGTCACTGAGATTATCATAGAAAAGTTGCCCAAGCAGACCTGCACACTCCATTCTCATTCTGGAGCCAGAATGGCTGTTGACAAAGAAATATCTGAACAACTGTCGGTTCCATGTCTCCCGTGAATCAGTGTATGCCTCATATTATAGAGAATTATTAAGCTGGGCTTTTCCCCCTTCTGCACGGTTGATAAAATTCTAAAGATAAATAATAAATGTCTTTTTACTTGTCTATTCGATGTCAGATTCGATAGGACTGATAGTCTCTGATCAATATCAGTAAATCCCACCCCCCAAGTCGTGAGAACTGCGATCTTTTTTTTTTTTTTTGAAATATCTATTGCTTTTAAGGATGAGGTTTATCATTGGTCTGACTTTATTTTCTGAATTAGCGCAATAGCAATACGTCTATCGTGTATCTGTTTCTTAAGTTTGATCGGTATTTTTATGATTCCACCTACTCTGCTTCAGAGCGTGTTGTACACGACAAGTCTGGCAACTCAGCCGCGAGCACAGGCGAAGCGGGGCGATAACCAAGAACGGTAGGCGACGATGTCTTGGATTTCGGTGGCAGATGTCCAGCTCGCCTCAATGGCGCAGACAATAATAAAAGAAAGACATCTGTGGTGCTAGCTTGTGGCTTATACTACTGAACCTACCTTACTGGGCTCCGTAAAATTGATTGATAAAACAAGGTAAGTGTAGAGTAAAAAAGCGATAAAGCAATATTTGCTGATGTAAATGTCTTAGAATGATAGTAAATAAGCTATACTGCTGATTAGCCGTTACTAGACAAAAGTGATAATTCAGAGAGAGAGGAGAGAGAGGGGGAGGAGAGAGAGAGAGAGAGAGAGAGAGAGAGAGATATGACGTCAGTACACAGAGAGAGATGACGTCAGTACACACAGAGAGAGATATGTTGTCAGTAAACAGGAGAGATATGACGTCGGTACACAGAGAGAGAGATGACGTCAATACACGATATGAAGTCAGTACAGGAGAGATGAGTCAGTACACACAGAGAGAGATATGTTGTCAGTAAACGAGAGAGATATGACGTCGGTACAGTACAGAGAGAGAGAGACGATACAGAGAGAGAGAGAGAGACGAGAGAGAGAGAGAGATGACAGATGAGTGAGAGAGAGCAGAGAGATGAGAGATCAGAGACATGAGAGAGAGAGAGAGGGAGAGAGAGAAAAAGTTCTGTGCAAATGTCGTTGGATATCATACTTTAAAGAAAATATGCAACACGAGGCGGAGAATACAAAGCACCGATTTTTGTCAATCTATTCTTTATTCTTTACGTGTTCTACAGTATTGTAAATAGCTATGGAAACACAGAACATGCACAGATAATAACTGTGTGTGTATAATATATACACGATATTTTATTGCATATATATATATAATATATAACGAAAAAGTTATCAATGTGTGACTGTAGAATGTTGTCTAAAATATTTTAAATCACTTCGCGAAATTCATCTCTAACATTTTTGTTGACGTTTGACTTTCTCAGTAGCTATATAACCCAATATATCTTCAGTGATGTCCCTATCAGGACTTAGTTGAAGCCAAGGTGTCTTTTTGGCTGCTCCATTAGCCCCTTTACGTTCCTTATAGTTTTTTTTTTTTTTAAATACTAAATTATCTATATGCTTTGGGTTATTGTCAGGTTGGAAGATGAACCCGAGAGAATGACGATGGATGAGAACCTTCATGCACTTGTCGGAAGTCAGTATATCTTCGATTTATGCAAATATTTGACACGCTGGCTATCGATCTACCCCTTAAGTGTAACGTTACAGTCATTGTCTCCGAAACTAAGCGACTATCGAAAGTCACGCGCAAATCACGTCCGACTTCATCAGCGCACATCATTTAAAGTGGTCACGCATTTGGTAAGTCAGTTTAGGAATGATTAGACCATCAGATCAGAGGGCACTAAGATGGTACCGTAAGACTTGCCAGTTTATGATGAGATCGCGTTCGGGTCACCCAAGGGTCACAAAGGCGCGTTAGGATAGTAATCTTGTCACCCTCGCCAGAAAAAAAAATCGTTTTACAACAGCACGATATCTCCAAAATGACCTCCAAAGAGCAGTCGACCATAAAATTTTCACAAATATAGTTTCCAACTGTCTACATACTAGTGATTGTATGCAGTCCCAAATACTACTGCTGCGTATCCATCTAACACAACGTCATCAACTGCCGCACGTACAGCAGGCGCAACACAACATCGGAGGTTGACCTATTAGCGCCATGTTTCTGCTAGAATCTGAGGATGAGCGCTGGAACGATTTGCTAACTGTGGCGTTACCAAGCCTGATCGATTTGGTGGCGGGGGGGAGGAGGAAGCCTGATGATAGTGACTGGCATTCGAGTTAACCAAAGAAGTGATCGTATCATCCTCAATAGGTGCATCCAGGGATGAAATCATCACGCCTCCTCTGGTGTGAAAGAAAGGTCACAGCATCACCTTCACTGTTGCTAACGCCCGGCCGCACCCAACACATCTCGTCAATGACTGCGCTTCATTAGATCCGCAACATCATTCGCGTGGTGTCACCTCCACGATTTCCGGACGGTAATTCCAATTAAACATGTTTGGAGCGGCTTAGGAAAGTGTGTTCGTGGTTGGCGAGTCAGCCCACAGTCTCATGCTCATCTGAAGCTGGCTTCAGTCAGAGACTGGCGCAATATCTTACAACGGCAAAGGGATCGTTTGATTTTGTCGACACGAACACGCGAAAAAGCTTTCGTCCGGACCAGTGGTGATCACACGTCATTAAACCCCCCTTTTCTGTCAGTGCCAATTTGTCTGAATCATTTTTAAACTGACATAGTTGCTGTTTTGTGCGCTCATCTCAGATAGCCATTTTGTTTTCTCTTAATAATTTAACTCTTCAGTGATATCATTTCCTAATGGACAATTTAGATCAGTTCGCAGGCTTTTTTCAAGCAGGAAACGAACACCTCTGAAAGTATCGTACCGACAACTACCGGCTCATACAAGATGGCTGCTTTTCTATGTGAGTATATCTATTATTTTATTAATGGTTTATCTTTTAAGACTGTTAGTACGAACTTTAAAACAAAATTCCGTATTAGCCTAAAAATTTTGCGCAACTGTGTACACTGGAAAATAAGAAAACACTACAATTTTTTCTGATGCTGACAATTAGAACCAACACATGACACCAGAGAGAGAGAGAGAGAGAGAGAGAAGAGGGAGGAGAGAGAGAGAGAGAGAGAGCGGAGAGCGAGAGAGAGAGAGAGAGAGAGAGAGGGAGGGGGAGAGAGAGAGGAGATAAAAACAGGCAGAGCGGCCGTGGGATATACCATTTTATAGAGACAAAGAAATAATGGACACCCAGCTGTTTGACGTCTTCATCAAGATTTTAAAAAGCGAAAAAGCGTGCATACTGCTAGATGTAATTGTTTCATCAGCAAGAAATACCTCTGATTAAGGAGGCTGAAATATTTGGAAATAAAACACGCGAAGGCGAGGAAAATTAATTTACTTACATTCAGACTGCTAAAAGTGTTTTTGGTCACATTAGAGAAAGATGACTACACACGGATATAAGATACCGAGAATAAACAAAGTATTTTCAGAAAATCTCGCCATTGGAAAGAGCTGATATAATAGAAATCTATAAAGTAAAGAAATCTGTCTGATGGAACCGTGATTTGGATTCGGTAACTCAGAAGTAGAGTATAGCAGAAGGCAAAGTCAGATATAGAATAATAATAATAATAATAATAAAAAAAACATAATAATAATAATAATAATATAATAATAATAATTAATTAATAATAATAATAATAATAATAATAATTAATAAGCCATTAATGCACCACGACGACTGATGAAAACCAAAGATGTCGAGTTTAGGGAATCAGTTGGGTGTATAGGGATTATCTGATGGAAGTTGCTTTGTAATGAGCCGCCAAAGTTGAACATTCAAACCTCAGCAGAAGCCATTGATGCTATTCGTGACTACAGCTGACACGTTTATGCCAGTCTTTAAGAATTCTGAGTAAGTAATACATCAAAAGAGTTTCTCTATAGCAATTTAAACTGGTCAAAGCACGTTGGCATAAAATGTATTCCTGCAAAACCATGACGGCGTGTCGCAGTTATATTTGTGGCAGATAACTTGAAAATCGTTCAAACCGCGTGGCTTTGAGTTAATGGATTATAGATACTGTGCAAAGTTTTATCCAGCCGAACGCTGTGGGGCTTAAGAGTTACTGTGCAGCATACGAAACCCTTTATCAACATTGACAACACGGAAATCCTCAGCTATGATTTTCCAAGTGTAAGGAACCTGAGAATATCTATTATAAATTCAACTGTCTCTGTTGCTGATTTATGATAGATACCAGCTTAAAACCATTGCAAGTTAGTCAAACACTGAGCCAGTATTAATTTTTTTTTTAAAATGGTATATGCAATTCTGTTTTCTTGCAACACATCTTTGGTGCAACCTAATTTAAAAAATTCAAAGATTTTATGTTTTATATTTCAAACATACATATTCACCATTAAATATTTGCAAGGTTATTTACAATAGAAACATAATGACGTTTTATTTGATATTCATAGAATACTAAAAGCTTGGCCTAAAATGTAAGACTTACTGAATAAACGGAATCAACGAAGTAAAGGTAATATTTTACATAATTAATCAATCAAATGTTTTATGTCTGGCTAATTTTAAAAATAAAAACTTATTTCTAGGTTAAAATGAAAACAATGTGGATGTCTAAACTTTACTTGCATACGAAACAGGTTTTATATTAGAAGTTTTGATTTTTACAAGATTAAAAATGCTTGAGTAAAAAAAGTGATGAAAAAGATATATGGTAGGGAGAGGGTTAATATCCGGATATATCACAAATAATAAAAAAAATATTGGAGAAAATGGTGAAAGTGTTGCCAGAGTTAAATGGTTCTCTTAATTTACGTTAAAAATTCCAGTGATTCAAAACATTAAAAAGATCTTAATTGTTGGATTAAAAACTAAAGCATTGAAGAAGGTTAAAAAAAAAAACACTTTTATAGCGAATAAAAAGATTATATAAAATCAACTTTATTTTTATAGATTTTGATTATTAAATGGAATATATTTCTCATGGCAAAAGATTTAATTATTGATGAAACTTTAAATATGAGTGTCATAAGTATGAATATAGGACCAGGGATAATCTAGATAATCTTGGTACAGAAAGTAATATTACAATTCAAAATCGCAGATGCGCATTTGTTTCCACACAAAGCTTGGGTATCGTTTGTAAAGCTGATAGTATGAATTATGCTGTTGCTCATATAAGTTTGACAAATAACGACATTTTTCATTTACTTAGAGTCAGATTAAATGTATTTTAGGTAGTGGGGAAAGTAAGGCTATACTTTCTTCGAATCAAACAACTGAAGAAATCGGTAACTCTTTAGACGATTTTAATAACTCCCAGGAACTGAATTATCGTTAGTATAAAGCAAGAGTGAAGCAGCTGCAGCCGATAATATGGGATTTAAGGCAATACATGATTACATAACAGAAAAATAAAATCCTGACAGTACTTTAGCTTATATCTCTCCCTAAACTACATTTCTGGGTCTTGAGAAGATTATTAAGAATGTTGTATGGAATTAAGAATCAAAATGTTTTGACAAGAAAAGATAATGATGCAAATTTTAGAAGTAACACTGTAGCAGTAGAACAGCTAATTTCTTTATGATAGGCGCTAAATACGCAGCTTATAGAGCTTTCTGATTAGAAGCGGCTAAAATTTTCCAGATACCTCAAAGTAACGTAGGGTAATATCGGTTTCGCTAATAGACAGCGTGATTCGATTGAGGTTGTCCGTTTCAACAAGGAACAGAAAAATCCAGTGAACACTGTGTTAGGATTTCAGACTGCTAAAGGAAATCCTGTTACATTAAATATCTGTTTCAATTATCCAAGCTTATGTTCTTCTAAATAGTTCGATAAATATTTCCCACTTGAGTTGAATCATCTGGATTTTAGAAGAAAGTCGTTCTGATAAAGTTTTCTTTAAAACAAGTTTTATAGAGCAGGCGATGATGTGCTCGGTACTCCGGCCACGCCCAAATGAGTCGAAGAATCTTTACTCTCTGTTTTCATGATGATAGACACTTAGAAAAGGTAAAAGAATAGCTTAGCTGAAGTAAAGCCTAGTTTTTTCTTGCAAAAATTGTCCTGAAAATACTCAGACTTTTTTAGTTGTTTTTCATATAAAATTACAAAAGTACAATCGGATGGTACTAAATTGAACGTTGTTCTTTTTCTTAAAAAAATAAAAATTTGATAGAACTTTTTGCTAAATAAATTAAGCAATGTATTTTTATGGGTTTTCTTTAAGTAAACATTAAAAAAAAACGATAAGAGCACTTGGAGCACTTTGAGGTTTAATACAGATGAGTTATATGGTCATTTTCTCTTATTCTTATTACGAGAAGACAAAAAAAATTAAAGATGGAAAGGATAACGGTTTTGATTTAAAACTTAGTTTTTCACAAATGCAACAAATCGAAAAGCGACGAAGGTTCTTTCTCTGTTCTTACTGTGCCTGTTTTAGGGAGTGTACTTCCTATACTAATAAATCCTGTTCGTGGTGTTAATCAAACTAAAACATTTGCAGAAGTTTGTAGATAGCGCCATGACATCATTCCAACCAAAAGAGTCGAGTAACTTTAGCACAATTCTAAGTAAAGACGTACAAAACGTTACTGAAGATAAAAGAAAAGGTGGGTAGATTTCTTGGAGCTAGTCCTGACACAAACTCTTCTGAATATCGGAGGAACTATTTTAGCAGCTACAAATATTCTTAAAAGAGTAGCTTAGGCTGAAGCTGCGGATGAAGGCACGTGTTTTGATAACAGCAGTGGTTTACGTCTAAGAAAGTGGGTAAAGTTTGTCTATGTAGTGTAAATGATGCTGCAGCTGAAGATATAAGGAAAACAATAACGAACAACTTACCCAATACTCAATGGTATTTCTAAATGTGGAAAGTGAAAAGTAGATTTGTGGTAAAGGGTTAATACTTTGACTTAATTTTATATTTTGAAAAAGTGTCCATTGTATCAGCCATCTTTTAATCATTAATTAAAATGATCTTTAGCTACATCTGAAGAGAATTATGACCAAAAAGTAGATAGTCTTCCTAATAAACCCAATGAAATAGAATGTGTTTTAAATTGAGATTCATTTAAAACTATGGTACTTACTAGACTTGTTAGCGTAGAGTTAACAAATTATATATTATTTTTATTTTTTTAAATTTGATTTCTCTAGTTAATTTTTAAAATATATAAAATTATTCGGTTTGTTAGGCAATCTAGCTAATTAAAATTTTCTTTATTACACATTTTAAATTCAAAATAAAAACGTATTTATGGTCAAATGTATTAAAATCTTTTGACTTAATTTGCTAAAAGTATTAAAGAAACTAAAACATTTACAAACAGTTATCTTAGCCTTAATTAAGACAAGTTTTAGGAAAATTATTCAAGATTATGACGAGTTAATAAAAGCTAGGAAAAAACATGAACGTACTAGAATAATTTGTTTATTTTTTCTCTACTTACTGTGACATCAGATATCCTTAATATGTTTGGTTTAGCATATTTTATAATAGTATATCTAAAAATTGAAAATACAAAGAAAGATAATATTTTAAAAAATCAATTGAAAAATTAAATAAACTCACTTATACTATGAATTATATAATTGTATGTCATAGGTTTTTAACTAAAGACAAACAAATTATTTAAAGAAATGGTTGAATTTGTAGACAGCTAAATTTGCCTATGAAATCACAAAACATTCTATTTAATTTTAAATATTTCACGAGTTTAAATAAGTTTGGATTCAGAAAGATAATACTTTAGTATTTATTTTACTTTAAATATCTTTAATGGCTGGAAATTTAAATTAGATACTTACAGAATTATACATATTAATAATCCTATTAATTCTAATGACAGTTAACAAAACGTGTGTAGATAATTTAGTACAACAGATAAATATATATTTTAATGGAATTGAATTCTGGTAATCATGGTATTAATTTAAATAAGATTATAGTTTTTGATAAAAATAGTAAATTTCAAATACTGAAGTCTTAGTTGAGGTTTTATCTAAAGCTTTAACTCCAAACTTATTATGGGGTTGTTCATTTGATAGGTGGAAACTGGAACACAATGGCTCGTTCAGCAACGAGTTTAAATAAAACTGAATATTAAAAAAAAAAAAGATATTTAAAGTTTATATAAAGGAATATCTGGATTTTTAGACAGAATTGATGGTGCAAAATGAAAAGCTTTTAACGATGCAGTAAAAATCAAAGAATGGACATCCACTATAGCACATGACGGGTACGACACTATATATTTAATGATGGATTTAAACTTAAGAAAACATAAAATCATAAATATTGCAAATCCAACCCATAAATAATGACGCATCAACTAAGAAGTTCGTTGATTCAAAATTTAATAATGATATGAAAAAATCAACAATCTGCATGAGTAACTTAGATGGTGCTAATAAATTTTGTGTAAGTAATGAAGTAAAAAGCAATAATTTCACGAATAATATTAATTAAATTATAATAAAATAATTAATCTTGGTGCTTCAAATAACAGTACTGATACAGCAAGGACGATGCTGATAATAGTATAACAAAAACTTTAAAGATTTTAGCAGACAAATTTAAATCTAAACAGAAAAAAATTGTAAATTTAGCTGCGCTAATATTTTAACCTGATGCTGCAAATAAAACAAACTGATAATAGTGATCTAGGTTAAATGGCTGCAAATGCAAAGCGATTTAAAACTTAATGGTTCTGTTTGTGTGACAGGTTATATAGATATGAATCAAAAGTATATAAAAATGTAAAATTACTATCATCTAGCGATATAAATCATGATTATTACGCAAAAATTAGAAATTACGTTAACAGTTTAGAATTAAAACAAGTAATAAACATTTTTATTGATTAGAATAGTACTAAATCTATTTATAATGTGAGCTGGAAACATTTTCTATCGGTTACAGTAATATCTTCAAATAACTTATTAGGGTTAATTAATACTCAGCGGATGGGCAGAAATCGAAATCAAGTAAATGTCGCAATGATCGCTCATGAACACCTTTATTGAAAAATAATAACTTAGGTGGAATTTTACGTTTACGGCTGTTAGTGTTGCAGACCATTCTTTAAGATGAAAAAACAATTCTAGTACGAGACTCGCTCTGTAATAGTTGGGGCAGGGTTCGAGAAGATGACGCAGTAATAGATAGATATGAGAGAAGGGGATTCGGCGTCACCTGTCTTTGAAAGGTATTGTAAAGGCGAAATGACGCAGAAGATCCCAAAGGAGAGCGGAATAGTCAGAAAAAAGGGACTGGCGTGGAATGGGATGTTAAAGAGCGAAACTGATAAATACCGAAAAAAAAGGTTGGATCATCTGATAACGAAAAAAAATAAAAACACACCGCAACTGGTTGGTAGGGTTCTCATGGGCTCTCGTCTGGCGATAGGTGTGCTGAAGAGCTTGAGTTCCGGCGGAATCTCTTCCAGCCTCTGCCGACTTCCGTTTCGGGATCGTCTCAAAAGGGAAAATCCTAGGAGGTCCGTGCGATGCTCGTGTAATTCGGATTGCCAGCTGTTCACCGCAGGTTTCTGCCACCATGACTGGTTGAACAAAGTTTGTGAAAGATTTTGGAGGAAAGTCCACGCAAAACAACAATGACATAATCGTTCTGATGTATTTACAAGGAATGGCGCTCTTCTAACTGCCGATGGAGTGCAATAAACAGGGGAGGGGGGAAGTGGATATGCCTCGAAGTAATCCGACTCTTGTTTCCAGCACTTGGAAACAATAACGTTTTTGCGTCGAGGTATTCCATCGAAAATCAAACTTCCCAACGCGAAAGTGAAAGTGCTTGCTGGCGAATAAAGACGCTGGCAGCCATGGTAACGATGCCAAAAAAAAAGATGGCGTTAATTTAATTTTAAGGAATAAAAGAAGAGACCTTAAAAATGTACAGTGCAAGGTAGAGAAATTTCAAGAAAGAAAAATCTCAATATTTATTTAATAGATGCCTTGCTAAGTTTATCTAAAAAAAAATAATTTTTTTTTTGAATAATATCCTCCCCTCAAACTATCCGGAAATTTAAAAAGGAGTTAGCTGCCTGCGCGGTAAATCGAAATGGTCAAGCTGCTGTGATACTAATACGCGAAAAAATGCAGGTATAATTGGCAGAACTATTACCTGTTATTTGGAAAAAAAATTTTTTTTTTTTTAAAAAATGTAAGTTTTGCGAAGTTCGGAAAGAATCAGCGACAACACAGAGCGAAAACCTTGGCGGACCCCTTCAGAAAGAGAACAAAAGAAGGGATAATACTTCCAAATCAGACCGTTTAAATTATTATGAGTGAGTAAAAGAAATCTGTGTCCGAAGTCTTGTTATTTTTATTAAAGTTTACAGATTTTACACTGATTTATTGCACTCCAGCGATGATGTGGATCAGCGAGGGATCATCTTTTAAAAATTTTATTTGAGCCACCGATTATATTTCCCTTTACAAACCCCGTTCAAAACCGCTCCCTTCAAGTGAGCGGGACCTGCGGACCGTACACAGTATGGACAGATAAAAGTCTGTTAAAGATTGATAAAATGTAACAGTAGGTTTAGATCTCCATAAACAAAGGAAGTTTATAAAAATACAAACCGAGTCGATACTTCAGGTAAAAAGCCAATCACAGAAAGATCAACACCATCTAGATCAGTACGAAATTAACAATACCTGGATCAATACGAAAACAACAACTCGGTAGGAGAGCAACACCCAACACAATGCGACAATAGAACCTCTGCCTTAATAAGTCAATAACACAACAAAAATCCTTCCGATTATACAGTAACACCTATCTTAATAAGACAACAACAGAATCAACATGAATAAGCGATAACAAGAACATTCTCGATAACGCAATATCATCAACTGTCTCAAAAGGACTGTCTAAATAACACGGCAGGACTACGTGCATAACAACAATTGTCTGAATAACAAAAAAAAACGTCTACTTTGTTAGTACAGTAACAACAACTACCATTGTCTTAATATGGAAATATAAACAGCAACATCTATCCCAGTAACACAATATAACAAATAGCTAAATATAACAACGACAACTGAACAAGGCAAAGACGCCCACTTCATTAAAAGGTGACAACAACATCTACATCAAGGCGGCCACTGACCAGAATAACAATCGCGGCATTGGTAACCGCTTCCATAATAAAACATGACGGCAAATAACAGTAGTGATAAGAGAACCAAAAAGCAATAGCAAGTATTACAAGAACGATAGAAGTAATGTGAAGTATATCAACTGTAGAAATTACACAATAAAGACAGCGAGACAATATTGGCAGCAATAGGGATGACAATAAAAACAGCAGCAATAACAAAAATACAGGTAAAGTATGGAAAGATTTCCTTTATTCACTTTCGAAAGATTATTACTTTACGAACAGAATTATTTATGCACTTTGTACTCGTTCTTCAAATATAAAAAACACGTGAAAACTGCCGCTACTTTCACGCTGCCACTACATATTTTTTAAAAATTGTATAATTTCTGAACAACGTTTTACCAGCCTTTACGTCATCATATTTGCTGGAGATAAAGGCGGGCTTCGAGTAATATTTACTGAAGTCATAAAAACAAGCCTTCCTTTGGTGTCCAACAAAAACGGCACGGAGTGCAAACATCATTTATAAAACCGGCCAGTGCGAGTTAATCAGAGAATCCACGTGGTGGTGGGTTTAAAATTCTCTATTATACTAGGTTGTTACTAAGGTTTTGTCGGGTTTTTCTACCGCAAAAATGAGACTTCACATCGAGCGAAACGTGAAGTTTATTAAGCGAAGGAAGTTCCATTACAATCAATACACTTCTGCCAACTAGTTAAAAGCGAATTTATATCATTTTGAAAACATTCTGGATTTCTGGAGTGGATAAACTGTTGGAAGGCAGTTTAAATTGCTGCTTGGTTGGAGAAATAATTCATACGGAGGAAGCTGTCGAGGTGTCTGAAAAGGTGGTGGTCTGTGGGAGAAAGGTCTGGTTAATAGGCTGGGTGAGGAAGAACTTGGTGCCCCAACGTGTTCATTTCTGAAGAGTCATTTTTGCAACACGAGGACGAGCATTGTCGTGGAGCGGGATTGGGCCTCTTCGATTCACCAGTGTCGACTGTCGTTGGGAGAGTTTCTGATGAACAACGTTTAATACACAACAGTATCTTTCAGCTGTGATGGCTTCGCCAGGTTGCAAGAAGTTATAGTGGATGGCACCAGTTGCAGTCCACCATACAGTGACCATGACCTTCTCTGGGTGGAGGGTGATTTTGGAATGTATTAAGGCGCCTTGTCTCTTTCGAGCCACTGTGCTGATCGTTTGAGATTGTCGTAAAGGATCCATATTTTATCATATATAATGATTCGGTCAAGAAATGGGTCGTTTCTCTTTCTTATGACAATCGAAGGAAGAACAGATCTCCGATCATTAATTTTGTTGTTGTTAATTCAACTCGTGAGGTACCCACTTGTCGAGCCTTTTAACCTGTCCGATCGCGTCAAGATGCCTGGAAACTGTTGAAGTGCTTAGTCTCCAGCAATTTCGCGCACCGTTCTTCTTGGATCGGCTTCAACTGAGGAGACGGTCGTCGCCACAGCTGGAAGGACTTGGCTACCTTCCTCATCCTCGACGCTCACATCTCCTGATCGAAACTTTGCAAACCATCGTTGTACTGTGCGTTCATTTTCTGTGCCCTCGCTCCATGCTGGCTTAATGTTACGAGTTGTCTCGCTCGCTCTGTGGCCCGGTTTGAACTCGTGAAGCAAAATGGCACGATAAACCTTTTCTATCCACGCTTCACTCAGATCAGACCCTGAAACAAATATCCGTTTTGTGATTTTTAAAAAGGAAGGTTTTACATAATGTATGCCAAAGCACGCGCTACAACAAAACGATATGTAACTTATCTACATACACCTTCACCAGCAGACAAAAACATGAACCCCAAATTAACATAATATAAAAACCGACAGAATATCTGTAACGCGACCTGATATAATGTTTGGTCAGTGCCGTAGATAATGACAAAAAATATGGCCGCACATATTCGCCACGCGCTGAGAACACGTGATCAGGGATGAGCTGCTACGTTGCGAGTTGTCGTTCCATTGTGAACTTCCGAACGGAAGGCGTCTTAACGTTCAGAAAGAAAAAAAAAAAGTGCCGCCTTTCTATGGTAGCGTAGTAAAACCGTATACATTCCCCTTTGGAACGCCGCGTAGACAGAAGAAAAACAAGAAAAAAATAAATCGAAGGGGATCTCTAGGTGCCCTTTGTTAACGTGAAATCTTCAGACCGGCTCGGAACTACCTCACTTGGCTTAATCCATTAAGCGTGTTCTCACCTCAGTTTTTTCCCCTACATTATACGCTTTCATGGTTTATTATCCTTTAAGAGTACAAGCATCCCTTACTGATAGGACTTAAAACCAGCCTCTGGACCAGTCCAAAATATCTATTTGTTTAGACAAACCAATATTTTTTTTTCCCTTTCTCTCTCTTTTTTTTTAAATATTACTTTTATTCCACCAGGCCAATACTTGGAGGTTGTCTACATCGATCTTACTATGGATGCAACTTTTTTTTAAAAAAATAATCTGCATTAAACTGTCAAAAACGCCGAGATACGTCTGAGAGTAAAAAAAAACAACAAAAAAACAGTGAAACTTCGCTGCAAAAAAAATATATATATATATCAAATAATTTTAACCCTTTAGTGTAATTTGTCACTAATTGACAAGTCTGTGTGTGTGATACGTGAGATGCAAAATGTTTATTACCGAATGCGAGAATGCGAGTGCTTAGAAATCGAGTGTAGAAGAAGAGAGGTTAATAGCCGCCAGTCTTAAAAGAACTACTGTGGTTCAGACAGATGGAGTCCCCAAAGAAACGGCGGCACAAACAGGAAATTTTACTCGACTGAAAGAGTCGATTTGGAGAATGTATGATGTTCTGATTTTTGCTTCAGTTCGGTAGTTTCAGAAAATATATAGGTTCGGTTACTGGTTCGAACTGTTAAGAAATAAAAGCGACAGACAAGCACTAATAGCAAACTGTACGATGTAACAATTTAAATATTGCAGTGGCTTCCATGTGTCTCTTAGGGAAAAATAATAATAATTAAGAACAGGAAAATAAAACTTTATTCGATAAGTACAAAAATAATAAAAAAGTATACATCAATTACATATTATGGACATTTATTATTTTGAAAATCTGGCCAATGACATTACTGATATGTTATTGATACAAATGTTGATTATCAAAACCAGTTACATTAGTTTGTCAGTTTACTGAATTTTATTAAACATTTTGGAACATTTCACTGAGGTTATTCTCTATTATGTCATCTTTCATATTTGTTGTCAAAGCAAACAAGATAAAACACATACATGAAAAAAGTAATTCAACTGAAACCTGAGATGCAGGGGAACCATTAGTTTAAGGGGTTCTGGCTGATTATGTTTTTTCCTGTTCATTCTACAAAAATTCTGAAAGCAATTTAACAGATTCTGTGAACATTTTCTAGTTCATCCGCCTCTGATGATTTACTACCTGAATTTTTATTAGTTGTGATGCATTCTTTTTTAGTATATTTATTACTTTTATTAATGTTATTGAACAAAGCCAGAGTTTCTTTAGTTCCTCCATGGCCGATCCCTTTTTGCGTCGTCCAGGAGTTTCCTTGTTTTTGCAGAATAATTGTGTTAGTCTTGAGTGGCATGAGAGTAGATCTAATCTCTTCGATTTTCCTCCAGTCATTTTCTGTAATATGTAGTTCCGAATTTGATGGCACCACATGAGTGCAGAATTCTTTTAGTTCCAATTAACGTTCCAACATATCAAAGGTAGAATTCTATCTGGTAATAACAATGATTATTGGTTTCTTGTATTTCATTTTCGTCAGTACTGGTGGTATTGTTGGTTGTCTCAATTTTTAATAGCATGTCTGGTTTTTCTTATTAATTTTGACACTTTCCGATCTTAAGTGTATTATAAACAGCTAATTTCAAAATGTGAGCGACACTTCTAACTCCTCTAATTCCAATGGTAGAAAATTCTTGCAGTATATTTTCTGTACATGCATTTCGATGTTAGCAACATTTGCTGTATCATTTTCATCAACAGTCACAATACGATTTTCTATAGAACAACTTGTCTCTTTGTAACTACAATGTCTTCAGAGGCCAAAATTCTGTCGACTTCTTGATTATCTTCCATTGTCAGTTATTAAACTGTAAATTTTATTTGTGCTCTATCCTATATCTTATAACAGTACCTATTACGATGTCTTTTACGTGACTTACAGTCTGTCTTTGTTTCAATTCTTTCATTCCCATTGGTTTTACTATTAATTTCCCATGTAAAATATATTAGCATTTATCCTCCCCAAAAATGAATGGTCACATCTTGTTTTGTCAATCTTGAGACATACTAATGTCCCTGCAATTCTCTGGCTATTTCACTAACAACATCAAACATTTTTAAAATAGTTATTGTATCTTTCTTATCAATGTGAATTGAAAAGTTTAGACTTTAGTCCCACAATAATAGGATCAATAATCTATCTAGAAAACTGTGTCACAAAAATGGCCATCCGTTTACAGTTACCATTCCTACACACGCCTGTACAAGTGGTTTTTCATCCATTGTGATGTTGATACTTTTCTTTCCATTCATTTCTGTTCATTTCAATTGCTTTTTCTTTGACTGGTTTTCAAAATTTTCAACTTTTTTTTTTTAGAGTGGAAAGCCTTTGTTTGTGTTTTTCTCAACAATTGCTTTGATTCTTCAGGATGCTGCCTGCTTGCCTTTCTAAATATGTGCTATGATTTCCTGTCTTAGTTGTTTGGCATACGTTACAGGAGACTTGTCATTTATTGAATTATACCTGAAGTACTCATTCATGGGATTGTTTCTTCTATTTGATGTTGCTCCTAAAAGGGTAAGAAAAACTGAACTAACAACTGCATTGTGATTAGAGTGTATGCAGAAAGAATGTTCTAGAAAAATTTTGATAATCCTTCCTGAAATATTATAATTACTGCTTGCATTTATAACATACAAAAAGTTTATCAATTTATAAGATTTTGTCTCTGGAAAATGCCAGTTACATTTATTAGTGTAAATAACTGTATTTGCATAAGAATAGTAACAACCAATGCATAAAAGCAGTGAATGTGGAAAGAGAGAGATACAGGAATATATACCCCTGATTTTCGGTTTATTTCGGTTCGAATCCCTGTCTACGAATTCCCGCCCTCTCCTATCACAGTGTCCCTTCTATCTTTGCTGGTTGCAACGCTTAAGGTAAATTATACCAAAAGAATTTTACACCCGAAAGGTTTAACCCGCAGCGCCGCGTCGGACAACATGGGCCTGTGGGTGAGGGAGGAGTTGTCACATCGAGGGAAGGGAAACTCAGAAATATAACACCCAGATCATTGCGCTTTTTTGTCGTCAGAACACCGATGGCGTCGTCCCGAGACCGTGAGAGTCACCACCGCATTGTCCGACTTATGTGTGGTTTATTCCGACTGAAGAGACATGAAATCTCCGATCATTCTGCATCATTAGCAGCAGCCAGTACTTAACGTTTGTCGCCGTTGTTTTTGGTTACTTCCTTCCATTTACTATAATCCTGCTGGTAATTTGTCGTCTACCGAAAAGCAACAGAAAGATACGAATAAAATTTAAAGACATCACTTAGCTAACCAAAGCCATGAAAACAGGCTTCACAGAGCTGAGAGGAGAGAGAGAGAGAAAGAGAGAGAGAGAGGAGAGAGAGAGAGAGAGAGAGAGAGATTACTGAATCGAAATTTCTTTTTGCGGTTGATGATGTCTAAGGCGGATAAGAATGGATTACAAGCTGTTGGAAGGAGGTACTTGAGGAGAAGGTAAGGAATCAGTTTACATTAGAAACGATGCTGAGATGTTAAGAAATCGAATAGAAACACGTACTCCAGGCAGCCAAAAGAAAAAAATCTTAATGGAATGGACATAAAATTAGAATGATCAATAGAATACTACAAAGAAACGTACAGACTCGTTCCCATATTTGTAAAAACACTAATACAGTTATTCCTCAAGCATAAAGAAGAACATTTTGATGAATGACTGTGACAAAAGTTTCGTAATACATGTTTAGTTAATTTTCTTAATCTTATTGTTATATCTACGTAACTATATGAACTACGCAATTCTGTGTATATTGCTGTTGAGTGGACAAGTATCATTGCCAGTATATATATAAGGAGAAGAGCGGTTGGTGACTGCAAAGGCGAAAAGTCTCAGTTCGAGTTCCGGTCGACCTCGATTTGGTTCGGCACCTCCGCGGCACGGCCTCTCTTCACCCGGCCCGTGTTGCGAGTTTTCTATCGACTCTGAAAAGATGCTCAGTGCTAACAATGGTTGTCGCTTTATCTGGTGCAGCGTAACGTACTGGCAGTCTGCAACTTCATCCATTGCCTTGTAGAAGTCTCGAAACAAACGGCGAGGCTTTGAATCCAGTGTCTTTACAAACCACTTTTAAAGTACAGTGATGCATTATTTCTTTACTGGCAACCAATTCTGATGATTGTGTTTCGCAAATCTCAGATTACCTTCCGGGCCTGCATTTGGCGAAGGAATCCGTAACTGTAATCATCAGTATATCTCGCAGGAGGATGAAGCAATATGCAATACATCTAAATTCATTAAACCCCGAATGACTCCAGTCGTTCTGCAGGGCTGTGGACATGAACCTCATTAAGAACCTATTAGAGCTTAGCCAAATAAGGAACATGCGTCTACAGTCAACCTTACAGCAGCGATCGGAGCAAGAGGGAAAGGGGCTTCACGGGTAATCTAATAGTTCCCATACTCGTGGTAACGGACGGAAATAGCTAATCGAACTGCGTATTGTTTATATTTTCCCCCCGCCATTATCTGGTTGGGTGGTAGAGTCCTGAGGCGAACCGTTTTGGAAAAGTGCACGCATGTTAATTTGCAGCAGATTTTATAAATATCTGAGCTGATCATCAAGCCGAGAGATGCGTCTCCCCCCTTTTTCGTCACGTAGTTTACCACCAATAAGACGGCAGATCGCGAATAGCGCATCCGCCAACAGCTTCCCAATCCTCGCCGAGATGGATTTCTATCGCGATCGTCGCGAGAGGTTCTCCAACCAATTACTGCAGACTGATTTCCGATCGTTTTGTTGTACGTACGTCAGGGGATTAGGTATGAGTGCGTGAAACTCTTGTTATTCAAATTATCATTGCAGGAATGAGAAAATATGAAGCGACAGAATTATTACGCTACCCAGACAAAAAAAGAGGAAATCACTGGAATCCAATAATTCATTTTTTTTTTTTAAAAAAGGATACTAAAGGCGGTTCAGATTTCTAAGTGATATCCTAACGAAAACGGATAACTTAAAAAGAAATTTTAGGGAAAACAAAAATATTTGAAGGATGGTATTACTAAAAGAAAACAACTGTTTTCCTTCAATATTTTTTTTCGCTGATGTAATTCCCTCGAAAGGTCACCAATAAAAGTATTTATTCAGCTTCTCTACGCTGGTCCGTCTCTGCGCGGGACTTTTATCCCTGGTTTTGCGCTTTTCTTTTACACATAGTTAGTAATAGCACGATTTCTAAACTCGCGCCTGCTTGGTCTACTTGTTGATTTGCATATTTCCCTCTTAATACTAAAAGCGATCTTAACCTATAGGAAATTAATTACAACAGGTTTTCGACGAACTGGACGGTAGCATGCGTTTGTACCAGGTGGGCTGGGTAATATCTGTGCTGCGTCTTTTTTTTAAAATTTAACTGGGCAGAAAGTTCTGGTGAATGTGTTACAAGAAGCGTAACGGACAGCAGGTGCGAGCCCGGAATAAAAGGTGGCCGTTAGGGTTAATAAAGTTAATAAAATCTAAAGAAGGAAGGAAAAAACAACAACAACAACAACAACCTTCGGGATGCGATAAGATTTGGCCAGTCCAACTTGGTTTTTAAACCTTCAAGACTTACTGCGTAACTGTGACGCAAATTACCGAAATCAGCTGGCAACAGGAAAACGGAGAGAAGGCGATGGCTCGCGGTCATCGAGAAGTTTTCGATTCTCGACTACTTACTGAGCGTAAAGCTTCAGAACATTTAAATATATAGCGTGACCGGTTTAGTTGCATTGAAAACTAATGCAAAACCATCGGACGTAAGCAGTATGCCGCGCGATCATGTTTCGAGGGCTGGTGACCGACTCGGCTAAGACGGGTTAGAATCTGTATCGTGTGTGAAGTTCATCAACGTGGTTTTCCGGCATGTGTACTTATTTTGTGAAAATCGTTCGTACAGACTGAGATACATCAGAATACGTATTGATTTTTTAAAAAAAACCACATGCAAGCACTGCCAGTAATCGCTCTAGAACTTTTCTAGGTTTTCTTGATGGAGTCGAATTAAACCTCATAAATTTACATAATAATGTTGGGTTAAATATTAAATTCCAAGCCTATGTGGTTTTCCACGTACTTAATGGAAAAACGGCAACAATTTTTTTAAAAAAATGTGACAGTTTTAAATTTAACAAGTAAATAACATGATTTTCAAAAAGAGTTTATAGATCATGGCAAATGTAATAGTTAGAGGTGTATATTCAAAAGCAGAGACATTACGCGGTCTTGAGCAAGTGTCAAGCTGCTGCCATACTTTGAACATTGGTTCCGATATCGATATTTTTAGAGTGATGCAAAACTTTTGTCCATAGCTGTAGATAGGTTAATACATCATAATTTGCATTGCTCTTTACGTAGCAGCCGCATAAACATCCAGGTGCATTAAACTCTGTATCAGTGGTAAGCAAAATACTTGGATAAGTTATAAGACATGAACATCTGTGTAACCCTTGAAATGCCATTTAGATGGGCCAGCTACACTAACTGTTAGACTCTCTGACCAAGATCGCTGACAATGGCAGTGTTTTGCCTACGTTGACGGCCGACCAATAATATCTTTAACTACAAGGAGAGAAAAGTTTGTTTTCCCGGGAACGCAAACAAAAACGAAACTTTATTATTAAACTCGTTTTAATACAAGAACTTCTTATTCCCTGGAGACACGCCAGCTGCAACATTTTGTCAGCAGGGTCTTTTGTCGCAGAGAAAAGCCCCAACATATGGTTGAGAATGTTTCGTTTGTTCCTTTTCACACTGACGATGGTCTCATTGTTTGCTAGCAAAGTTCTCGGTCGCAGGCTAATCACGTATTCTTTGCCATGCCAGTTCGATCTCTTCGTCCTAAGTGGCCGTCTCACCAGACAGGCACTTGGAGAGAATTTGGCCAGTCACGCTTCTTGTTTACAGCTCCATTCCTATGCGTGGAATTTAATTCGAGGTTAAAGAATAGATTCCTTCCCAGGATTTCCTTCGTGAAAAGGGTTAATCCATTTACGAAACTTAAGCTTTTCGCCGGTCGCACAATTACTATTCCCATTTTTCGTGTGCTTTTGTTTTGTATGAAGGATAATAAATTGTGGTTAGGGATTTTCGTTGTTATTGCTGACGTTTTTTCTCTCTGTGAGTCCCTTTGGTAGTATGGTTATCTGTTTCATTTATAGAGGGCGTTGCAACAACCAAACTTTTCGCCAAGGGCGTCTCTGCTAACGTTTAGAGTAACTGCACTAAATGCCACCTTTAATCGCCGATAAAAGATAATAATTTTCACTCGCTCTTCGCATGACGTTAAATATAAAAAGCAGCAAATGTCATGTAGTAACCACGTATGAACAAGAATGGTTTGCTAATGCAGTCATTAAAGATGATCGTTGCAACAGTATCACTTACGCTTTCTAAAAAGCACTTTCGTATCAGTATAAGGAGGAATTTTCATTAATAGTTTGTTTTATAACATTCATTTTAATTAAATACCAGTCTCAACATTTTCTCACGAATAAGAACGTATTTATTCGTAGGTGACAAATTCAACAGCTTAACCCTGCTCGCATTTTATAAAATGATAAGTCCATACTTTCACTTTCGGTCGTTATCCCCTTAAAAATCATATCGATGAAGTACTATGACACGTTTCCCTTACCACCCAACGAATTTATTCTGCATAAGGTAAAGCTGATTCTTTGTCAGTAGTTTCCGGTCTACAACAGAAATCCACGTGAGAGAGATTTATGCACAGAAACTCGACTTTTGACCCTTTAGCCCAGGTGCATGCTGATTTCCGAGATCACGAAATTTAACACCCCCCACCGTTGCACGTGATCCTTTCCCCGAACTTTATCGAATCCACGCGCACCAAAAGAAACTTTTAAAATTCATTTTTTTTTCAAACGGAATAACGGGTATTTAGAGTTACACCTATAGTTAGGTAACTTAATAAAACCTTCTACATATTACAGCAAAGCGGATCGCCTGCTAATTCGACTTTTAAAGGCTATTAGGAACAAATTTCGTCTTCGAACTCCCTGAAGGCTTAATGCTGCCTCAAAACGTTTGGGGCTATAGTTTCGTTTTGCATTCTGAAGCATTCGAAAATCTACAATGGCAGCGGATAGAGAAAACGCTCGATTGGCGAAAATACAAATCGTAATTCACCCTCACATCTTGGTAATCGAAGCTGCTGACACCAAGGAAGTTTATGACTGATTGAATATAGAGATAGCAACATCTTGCATGCGCGCCGAATGTGTGTGTGTGTGTGTGTGTTTGCATATACGTTTGTTTTTTATATGTACTTCACGCATTCACGTGCAGATACCTGTCAAGATTTACCAACTTAGGCGTCTACGGATGAACAGATTGCCAACGGAAACATGGCAAAACCGTACCGTTAAAGCCGGAGACAGCCAGCAACAATAGTTCTATGCAAAGAGTTTTCTTGGTACTTTGAATATACAGCAGAAAGAAACCGAAACTGGGGCAGGAAATTGATTAACCCTCCTACTAGGACGAGAGCTTGGCCACATCTATCGTGTTCTGGGTCATGGTATTTTTTATGGAAGATCATTAATAGAAAAAAAAAACACACGGAACACGTCAGTTGTTCGTTTCTCGTCATTGCCCATGACAGTAAACTATGGGAAAATTACAAATTATCCTTGGATTGAAAGAAATCAATTCTCGCAACATCGAAGCTTGGCGGGAGCACGTGTCTGGCCAAAAGCAAAGCAAAAAAGCGCCTGCAACATAGTAGAAGAATTAATTTTTCTGCCTTAAGCAGAATTTTTTATGCGGAACCAACATTGGCAGCAGATGAAAATACTATAGTCTATAAATCGCACTGGCATAAGACGCGTGAGGCGAATGATAAATCCTATGGAAGCTAGGCAAAAACGGAGTTGACCACAAGAATTTTTAAAGAGTCGATGGAGCTCAGCTAACCCTGACGAAAACCATCTTGAGAACTAAGGCGAAACAGTTAGGTTTCCGGTCTTGTTTGTTCTGCGGCGGAAATCGCAGCTGGTAGAATGTGAAAACGTTTTAATTTAATAATAACTCCGTGATATTTTTACACTGAACGTAAAGTTATTGATGAATGGCTGGCTAGCTACCCGCTACAAAGTAGTGTACGCGTCTACCTTCGATTTCGCTTTAAAGAGCAGGTTACATTTCCTTATTCATAGAACATTTCGCCTTAGCAAAATCATTTCATTCCTGAGAAGAATCGAAAGCGTCATTCAGATTTTTAAAAATCTACTCTGACATCAGATACAAATAATATCGATTCGAACTGATTAAAAGGCAGTCTACTTTAGCTTTTCATTATGAAGAATTTGTCATTATAGCACCGATTTTACTACCTTCTCGTTGAAAGTTCGTATAAAAGCACAAAGGGAAAATAGGAAAGGTATAGAATAAAATTTCGAAAGAAATGACAGTCTACCAGAGCGAGTGAGAGAGAGAGAGAGAGAGCGAGGAGAGAGTCGAGAGAGGAGAGAGAGGAGAGAGATGATCGGCTGAGAGAGCGGCGAAGAGAGATGCTATAGAGAGTATATGAGAGAGAGAGAGAGTAGGAGATGATATTTATAAGAGAGCAGAGAAGGATGGAGAGAGCTCGCTCTGGACAAGCCTAGAGAGATAGAGATCGAGCGAGCGAGAGAGAGAGAAGAGAGTGGAGGATGAGCGAGAGGAGACGAGAGAGAGAGAGGAGAGAGAGAGAGGAGAGAGAGAGCGAAGAGAGAGAGAGAGAGAGAGAGAAGAGAGAGAGAGAGAGAGAGAGAGAGAGATTCAATATATCTTAGCCCATTAATAAAGCTCGATTCTCTCGAGAAATGTAAAAGTCAAAAACCATTCGAAGCGAATGCGCACCACGAAGATGTAATCAAAGCTGTGTGTGTTTTAGCAGAGGCTTTTTTGACTATTAATCTCACCAGCGGTGTATGCCCACTGTAGATTTAATGACACACCTTTGCAGAGTTTGTATAGAAAGTTCCATTTTTTTTTCTTTTATAGAAAAGCTAAGGGTTACCAAACACTTTACTTTATACTTCTAATTTTCCTTGCCGCTGAATTAATAGCACATAAAGCAATTACACTTATCTTATTATAGAAATAATATTGCACTTAAATATGATCATTCCAAACTATGGAATTTAGATGATTCAGAAGGAAAATTCATTCTTAAGGGTTTTATATCCCGATGATCATCGTTCATCTTTTGATCGCAAGAGGGCGCTTCTCGTTTTACGTCTGGACCAGATTACTGTATAAGCAAATGGGTCAATACGAACATAAACGTTATAAAATCAAGATTATCGTCTTTTTAAAAAACTTACGGAGTTGTTATTTATTTTAACTTAAAATCAATAATAATAATAAATAATAATAATAATAATATAATAATAATATATTAATAATCAACATAATCAAAAGTCTTTCACGTTTTATGTTTTCCGGAGGTTCGTGGACTATTCCGGAAGTGTCTTCATAAATCAGTTCGATACGTTTGATCAGTCCGCCGGTGTGGTGGGGCTGTTTCATAACAGCAGGGCTAGGAAACAAACACGCTCTCCCCTCTCACACAGGATCCGAACGGCAAAGACGACAGGCCATAAAACACAAACGGTGGGGTAAAATCGATAAAGCATCGACGGTGGAAGAAACTCTGCGCCGTGGCGCTGTTCTCTCTGAGTGGAGTTCCGGCGAGCGACAGGGTTCAGACCGAGGCCGAACAGCGAGCCCTGACGAGTGCAGTCAATCGGCGCGTATCGATCCGAGCCGCTAACCGAACGAACCGAGCAACATCGATCCGTCGGAGGGTGGGGGATGGGAATGAAAATTAACGCTGCCGGTGGAGGAGAGGTTTTGAAAGGCAAGAAGATATATAGCAGGACTAATGCGGGGCCGGGGTAGGCGAGCGAGAGCTGTTTAGGAGAGAGAAGGGGCCGCAATTCGTACACGAATCACTTACAACCGTTTCCACTTCATCAGCGACGGTGAGATACAGATGCCTGCCAGTGATTTGGGAATTCGGTGCTCAGAAAATCCACTCACTTTATATGTAGGGGCCGGGCGTATGGAATAATAGTTCTGGGTAAAAGAACCCTACGAGTAGTGACCTTTGAACTCAGCAAACCTGCAAACAGTCACCGCTTATCCCGCTCTCGTCACATCGAATGGGTGAAAGGTCAGTTTAAAACCCCAATCATTGATCACCTACACCTCTATATCGTATTCACGTGATATTAAATGGCATGTGACTATGGTGTAGACATGGTCCATTGGCTTTCTATGCCAGGCGGTACAGTTAATAGTTATCGCGGTGATGCCCCCCTATCTCTCTCTCTCTCTCTCCATCCCATCCCCTCTCTCTCTCCATCTCTCTTTCTCTCTCAATTTCCCGAATCTGTCTCTGTAATGATGTCATCTCGCTCTCTCTCTCTCTCTCTCTCTCTCTCTCTCTCCATCTCTCTTTCTCTCTCAATTTCCCGAATCTGTCTCTGTAATGATGTCATCTCTCTCTCTCTCTCTCTCTCTCTCTCTCTCTCTCTCTCTCTCGCTCTCTCTCTCTCTCTCTCTCTCTCTCTCTCTCTCTCTTCCGCTGCGGTCTTCAGGAAAACTACCGAGCTTGTAGACGGGGGTTCCAGGCTGAAACCAAACACAAGAAGAGACAGCTTTTCAGGCTTCGCAAGTAAGTTATGTTAGCGAAGCATGTTGTCCTGCCCCCTCTTCATCCCCTCCCCAATCTACCGACGCGTTTCTCGGTTGTGCCGAAGTCAAACATGACTATAGCTTCGGATTGGAGATCCAAGAATTTCGCGACCGAACCAAACTAACCACCACCATATATACGCGGTGGTGGTGGTGATGGTAGGGGGGCACCCAGGGTTCGATTCGGATAATCGCAGACGTTTACTCGTAGCCGCCAACCAGATTAGAGTTGGAGTCCTCGAACAGTTCGTTGCTCCCCTCGAGTGCAAACCGTGGGGCTTCTTCCTGGCAAACGAGCAGATGAACATCGGCAAAGGAACGAATGGTTGAAAAGCTTAAACTTACTCAAAACTTTGCAAAAGTTGATGATATAGGGTAAGTCACGAAAAAATTCACCCTTTTTTTTTTTTTTTTGTCTCAGTGAATGAGACCGCCACCTATCTCATTATTTCCTCAAGTACCCGGTAACCCGCTAACCGAGATCCGCTCTCCTTAACTCCTCCTATCGACATTTTTCAGAACTACGTGCGGCGGGCAACCGCCGGGACTTCTGCTATTACCACTAGGGTTTGGCACCAGACAGTAGACGTTGGAAAGATGCGCGGCTATCTAAGAATTTCGCGTCCGATGACTCACCGGTGAGGCGCACTAACCGCCGGTGAAAATATCTATGACTAAAATCCACCGCTTACCATCAGAAATTGATTACAATACCAATGCGCTAAGCGCGCACACGTGTATGTGGACACACAAACACATTGAAATCAGTATTTAGATACAACTTAGTAGCAGCTGTCCCGCGGCGATTGCCTGCTGCTATAAACTACGGAGAGTCTTCTCTATCCAAGCGGTGCCGCGGAGAGAAAGATCTGTGACGATGTAGCAGATACTACCTAATTAGAGGTGGAGGTGGAGAGAAATTGTAGAAAGTAGAACCCAATCACTCCTAATACTAACTAGTTGGCTTCGTTTAACTTTAGATGATTAAATATCGCTCTAACATGTCACCGATTTCTTCAGTTAGAGGGTCGCGGCGCATGCGCTACAGGGCACTTTAACTACCCGCATATAGTTTAATCTCCGTTATCTGCTAAGTTCACTTCTTGCATCGGGTTAACTAGCGAAGCGTTATAACTGTAGCCAGAGCTTCCGTTATAATAGACTTCCGGTGGGAGTACAATACCACGGTTTCCGGTGAACCTGCATGCAAAGGGCCTATTACTAAACGTCTTGCCAAACTTTAAATTCTTTCCCGTCTCGCGATGAGTTTGTTCCAAGCAGGCTTCCTTCCACCAGATGAGGGTTGATGATATCTGAAGAAAAAACTGTCTCTGCATCCATATTCAAGGAAACCTTCCCAAAATGCACTGCCTCGAAAGCGAATTCCGTTTGGGAGAAATCCGCTCTTCAGGCAATTTAGAAATTTATCGCAACTTTGAAAATTGAATTTCCGCTGAGCGCGAAGAAACCAAATAAAAGACTAGAGCCAGACGTATCACGAGCTACCACAACCTTCTGTTGTCACAAGCAAGACGAGATATCGATATCTACGTTTAAAAGCAAATCGATGAGTTATTCAGGACGAGGAACGTGGATGTAAGCGGATTTATCGCTTACGTTTATAAAGCGTAAAACAGAAAGAAAATTCCGCCAGGTGTTCGGTCGTTGGCGTCTCTTTTTTAATGCTCAAAATAAAAAGCAAATACCCAAGGAAAAATGTAAGACCTCTAAAACATAAATCAATTTTAACGCACAAGTAAAATATGAATTATGGAGTTTGGTATCAAATTATATGGTTCCGTACAGCTGGCTGGATGAAATCTTAAGAATAAGAGTCTGGAATTTGTAATATTATACATAGAAGGAGAGCCCAGATATACTCGGTCGTTCTTAATGCGGAAAGGTGCGTCTCTGGCGACCAGCGAAGAATGGAATGGAAGTCGGGGCACTCTCGACAAAAGTAGCAGGGTCAAGTACTTCTCTCCGCTTTTCCTGGTTTAAGTGTCCAGAATCGAGGTTGATGTCCCTTTGGCGGTTAAATCTTTGCTGAGATTTTCCAGACCTGCGCAGTACGCCATCTACAACGTTGCATTGTGGGAACGTACTCTTAATTATCAGCTTCAGGTTCCGTGAGTGCCTTTCTTAAGGTACTCCGCTTATTACATATACATAATTTTTATTGAAGATGTTTTTTTGTATTTTTTTTTTTTAAATTCTGACAAACTCTTCTGTTATTATTGCAACACGTATGAACGACGTGGGAGAAGTGACTGGGCTGCGAATATATAGTACAACAAACAAAAGGTCTGTCAGCCATCGTGGATGCAAAGGTCGCAACAGTATGATCTATTATTAGCCGTGCGTGTGCAGTCAGATAACATACGATGGGGGGAATGCATTTTAATCAGTTCTTTTTTTGAAATTCAACTTCTGTTGTTTTTTTTTTGCTTTGTTTTCTTAAATAATAAATAATAAATTAAAGCGAGAAATACATAACTTTCCGTCATCAGATAATCCAAAGAAAAAAAATTTCCCATAGTGCAACGCTACGGAAACCAGCGCCGCGCTTGTCAGTTCCGGCAGGTGCCGGCTCGAAGCTCACTGACCGTCTAAAATAACGCCAGCGTTGGCTGGGAACTGTTGAGACGTGTGTACTCTATCAAATCTGGCACTGACCTCAGCTGCGGCTGGGAATCTGGTTGACCAATCGATGCGACAGGTAATCGCCACGGCGCTATATTTGGAAGTCTAGCAGAGAAGAGGAAAAGGCAAAGACAACACAGAGTTTCAAAGAGGTATGATGGTGAATGCGCGTCTATCAGGGATCACCTTTGCTGACAGAATACGGTTCGTATAGCGTAAAGAAGGCAGACGTTGGACTCAGGAGAACTGGAAAACAGCGACGCGGTCTCTCTCTCTCTCTCTCTCCTCTCTCTATCTAGCTCTCTCTCTCTCTTCTCTCTTCATCTCTCTCCTCTCTTAATTCCCGAATCTGTCTCTGTAATGATGTCATCTCTCTCTCTCTCTCTCTCTCTCTCCTCTCTCTGTACTGACGTCATATCTCTCCTGAGTCATCTCTCTCTCTCTCTCTCTCTTCATCTCTCTCTCTCTTAATTTCCCGAATCTGTCTCTGTAATGATGTCATCTCTCTCTCTCTCTCTCTCTGTACTGACGTCATATCTCTCTTCTGACGTCACTCTCTCTCTCTCTCTCTCTCTCTCTCTAGGAGAAAGCCGCTCGCTCGAGTTATCCGACTCCTTTCGTTCGGTCTCGACCTTCCAGGGTCTCCGATGATGGCGTTATGGTTTGGACCATGTATTTTCCTGGCATACCTCGGCCCTTCATCTCTTTAATGTGGAAGTTTGCTTCAGCATCAGTTCCAGTCAAATCCATCTAGCAATTCTTTATGTATACCCCGACGGCGGTGGCTAGTAATAAAATGGCAGTTTCCCATTCACCGCGCACACACTGAACGTTTATGGTCTAAAGAACACGGCGAACAATTCAAGCATCTTTTATGGCCAGCACAATCTTCGGATCTCAGTCCAGTTGAGCAACCGTGGGATGCTTACGAAAACGCATTCGTCGTCACTATTCCCTGAGTATCCAGCTCCATTCATCGGGAGAATTTCAGGAAATGAAAACGCTTTTCATTATCTGGTAGACAGATTGTTTGCCTCATTGTTTCATGGCTGTTGAAAAGCTTGTCCAACCCGTTATTAGGGATAGATCTTAACAAAGCGGGTAGCCGTCTTACATATCAATGACATTGGCATCGATATCTTTATAAATTGTATTAAATTTGTAACTAATACAATAACTTAAGGTAGAGTAAATGACAGCGATAATACAGACTGGTTTATACTTGTTGGAAAATGGCCGCCTGAATGCCATTTGTCAGGTAACATATCCACGTGGAAATGCCTTAACATGGGATAAATTTACACCAATTACTCTAGCAAGTAAAATGATTTAGGGATAATAATAAATACATTTATTTTTTTAAATCTAGATGCGATAAATCACCCTATACATAGTAAAAGCTCAGCAATTCTCGTTTCACAGTATAAATCATTAGAGACGCTTTTGTGAGCAAGCAGTTCAGAGGTTAACCCTTCCATATAACGTGTAAGGTAAAGATAACTTGAAGACGGGTTCACCAGTGATTTAATAGGACGATTAGCATTATACATAATATTAGATATGATGAAAGGCTGAAGGTTAGACTGCCTGGTTTACTCTACAGAGGTTTTCACGATAACATATTTAAAGTTTTTTAAAAACCATTTTCACGTCGTAAACAACTAAAGGACATAAGTTTAAGATGTCCAAGTTCTAGGTTAGGCTTTAGAAAATTGTTCTTTGGTAATCGCACTATCAATTTACCAGATCAGATCGTAAAAAACAGACGCAATACACATGGACGGTTGTTTACATGCAAAAAGAGCCTTAAGTGTTCACACACCTCGTCACCTTTTATCTTATGCCACCTGAGATGCATTTGCACTCACATTCTAGAGCACCAGTACTTACGTTGAGTTGTCTGTATATTAAGTCAACACTCGTAATGCAGACGTGGGGTTTGACCGATATACGAAGTACTAAATGCTTACTGTGTATCACTGCCTCTATGGCATAACTTGAGCCGAGTAACACAGATTTTAAAGGTTGTGTGGTGCGAATCCATACGATGTGCACAAAACAGATTAAATAAGTATTAAAACCGCCTGCCTGCTGGCTTTCTACATCTAGATAGCTGCATTTATTCGCCGACCAGCCAGCGATTCCCCATCCCCTCTCTTGGCAACGACACAGCCTACTCGCACGAAATATTTTGGGATAATGCGAGTTAAGTACTCTAGGAAAATATCAAAGTATGCGGAAGATGCATTTCAATATTGAGGAATTTGTCAATAAAGCCTTTCTTTTTGTTCTCATGGACGCAGCTATTGAAAGTTATCTCATTATTGAATATCGGAAACTAGATCGTTTTCATTTTAGACCTTTCTTATACAGACCCAAATAGCAGAACATGTGATTACTCAAACGTATCCTGCGTCTCCAAACATCGAGAACGGTTATTCCGTTCCATAAGAGTTTGTGAAAGTTGACGTTGACCGGAAATCGAATAAATGTGGAATTTAGGCGTAACCGTCGCTAATCAAGCTTCATTTACTCGTAAATTGCATACTGGAATTTATTTAGTGATGGGGCATTAACACTTTAGCTATAAAAAATAATAATGATCGTAGAGACAGCCTTTTTACACTATAGTAAAAAAATACGACTGTAATTTTATTCCTGACTATTGGTTCTAGGTACTTCCATAGACACCTCTTTTCTTGCTTCTAAATCATTTACAAGTCGACCAGGACAGGAATATTTAGAAGAGTTTATCATTCGTCGCATGGACAAACGAAAAATAATTGCAATTTTACGCAAGATTTCTACGGAACATAACAGGTTAAAGAGAGGGAGCGCGTCTGCCATTAGCGGCTATGCCACTTGTTACCAGTTTCTGCAATGGAATAGGTGACTGTTTTGAAAGATCTCGCCTTGTTCATTAAAGAGTGTCATGGAGGTATTTGTGATAGGACAGAAAGTTACATAAAGATGTTTGTGGAAGGAAGGCCAAAAAAAAGAGAAGAGACACTCGGTCTGTAACCTAAAGCAGTTACTATTTTTGTTTCTAATATCTGGCTCGGTGGAATAATCCGGGCAGATGTTACATAATAACTGTAAAAGTATTCTTAGTGTATAATAGAGAATTTTTATCTTCTCCGTGTGTAAGGTAGTGAGTAATGTGGAATATGCCCTTGAACCAATCTGTCTTTGTCCCTTTTCAATATCAAATAAATTCAAGTTTGTATTTTTCAATTTGGCATTAAATTTGTGAAGTTCGAATGTAAAAAAAATGATTTAAAATATTAAAAGCGAAATTTTTTTATGAACGATGGCATAGCAAACATAAAATGGCACGTAAAATATGTAAACTAAACATTCTCGCACGGCCATTACTCGGGTAGAAAGGCAATGTTCTGTTCCTTCGATTGGGATATGCATCAACATGGCTGGTAGTCAGTATTTTGAGCACGCTAACTTTTCATACATTATGACCGAAGTTCCCGGCCGCAAAAGTTCAAGAACATTCAGAGTTTTGTCATAAAAAACTATATTTTTAATGATTTGGAACCTTCAACATTAATTCCAGTCTGACAGCGGTTATGGGTGAGAGATCCACAAGACGAATACACCGGTCTATGAAAATATCGGCTCAAGTCGATGAATAATTTAAAAGAATTGATTTATATTCCTGGGCCTTTTTTTGTTATTTTAAAAGCTTTGTTTATATCATTTCATCGATTATCTTTTGAATTCATATCAGGACTGTGGGTCAGCCACATTAAAACTAGTTTTCTTGCCTGCGAGATAGCTTGATTATGACGTCCGAATGTTTTTGGATCGTTTTCATGTTTGAAAATCCAGATGAAACGAAAAAAAATTCCTCAGAATTTGGTTCTAGTGTATTGGTCAAAATGTCCAGGTAAATAAACCGTTCCATTATTTTCTGAATACGGGTGAGTAGTTTTTGTCTTTCTTTTACAGATGAAGCAGGCTAATATCATAATGGAACCGCTTCTGTCTTGGATCGTCAGTTTGGCCCATTACAGATGGAATGGTTCACCAAATCTTCGCCGCACGTAAGTCCTACCATGTGAAACCCGGTCTACATTTCCGGGTCTAATGAAGATGGGATTTTTTTTGGGGGGGGGAAACTGAAGCCCGGCCACTTCCATCCTTCAAAGTATCAAACGAAGCTCTTCCTCGAAACACCCCTCATTAATTCAAAATCACAAAACTGTCATTGGGCAGTTCTCGCTGAGATCGGTATGTTCTCCAAATCCCTAAAAATGTCAGCGGACGCCTTGTTCCGGTGCATTTCGGACGGACGCTTAACTTTCCGGATGGTCCGAGCATCAACATGTCGAGATCTGCCGTGCTTGCCCACCGCCTTTTTAGTACAGCTAACAGGATACATGTCAAGCGCTTCTGCTGCACTCGACCGGCTTAACAATATCGGAATACAACTGTTCCTTCTTGCGCAACTCCACGATTCGATTGCGCTTTGCTAGAATACGTAAAAAGTTATGTATTAGTCAACATATTTTTCTTGGTTGTCCAGGAAAACTCAGAAATACAAATAGCTGACGTTGGCGCCGCCTATCACGCTGATGTATGTATATATCAGTCGAAATAATACAAGATTGCTTTTTCTATCAGTGTAATGGCCGTGCTGGAATGATTTATTTTGACATATTTTACAGGGAAATATGTTTGTTCTCCCATTGTTCCTGAAATTTTGTTTGCAACTGGAAATATAAAGGCTGAGCCGAAGTGTGTATACACATTTTGAGACACCCTGTATAATTTTTTTAAAAACTAAAATCGATACATTAGATACAAATTCCGTACTTGTCCGAAAGTGGAAAGAAACAGGACGAGAGCTTTGAGGCTAAACTTTTGTTTCCTTCTTTTTTGTCGTAAAGTGGATGTTCGATAAATAATCGAGATTTTTTTTTATATTAATGTTGCCTTTGCGATGTGAACACAAATGCGTCTCATCGAATCACTCTTGAAATTAACGGGACGGTATCCCGATAAAAATGAATGCAAGCTAAGCTCCCTAGACTAGATTTCCATTTTCAAAGAAACGCTTTATTTTTTTTGTTTTGTTTAAATCTTTCGCTGTCGCCCGAGCGAACTCCGCTTCCGGTATAGTGCGGTCAGCCATTGGTCGAACCCATTAGCGCCATCTGTCTTTCCGGTTGTTATCAAAAAAAAACAACAAAAAAACGGAATGAATGGATATACTCAAAACGTTTATTTCGCCATCACCCTGCTCGCAGAACTCGACGTGTTGCCGCCTGTAGCGTTAAGGCGCCACCGGTTTCGCAAGATAAGCAAAAGGCTGTATGCTTTACTAGTTCCGGCGGTGTTCAACGGAATTAGATTCTAACAGAACAACGCACCGTTTTTTGTTGTTGTTGTTGTTTGTTTCAATTTCCTCCTGACCAAGAATCTCGCTTTGGCGATTGTGACGGTGTCTCCTGTCCGAGATCCACCGTCGGGCCTGGAAGTATTCTATTTGTTTTTTTTTTTCTTTTTTTTGTAATTTAAATAGCAATATCTATGATGTGTTACTGCAACAGTTGCTGATGATTCTGTGTAGGGAAAACAAAGGTGGGAGGAGGGAGTGTCTGTTATTTAAGGCTTACTTTTTGCATAACATTTCTTTTTAACTCGTGGCTAAAGAGGAGTTTTCTGACCCCCGCGCGTGCGCGAAGGCCTCCTCCATAAAAGACGTAAAGGAAAAGATAACTCTGTGGCTCGTAGTTTCAGCGAACTTCCGAGTTGGTGCTAAATCGACGGCTGATAGATGTTGTCGTCAAAAAAAATTCAAATCATCAATTTTATATAAAAATGTTATCCATAGCGCTATCTACAAACTTTGAGAAAGGTTTTCCTTCTTAATGGGTATTCTTCCCATATTAGAAGTGAATTCTTCCGCGGTGATCTAATCTGCCTGCCTCGGTAGGTGAGCCCTTACTAAAGCCGTTCATTTTTAAATGGGAAGGAAAACCGCAGTAACCGGAAAAAAATTCACGCTCCAGTTAGAAAATAAGTGAGAAAAAAAGCATTTTTAGAAAGGTACCTAAAACCTTTTAGAGCGATACCCCAAACCCTTTAGAGAGGTATCCCAAACCGTTCAGTGAAGTACACCAAACCTTTTGGAGAGATATCCCAAACATTTTAGAGAAGTATCCCAAACCGTTTAGGGAGACTATTCCGAGCCATTCCCGAAAAAGATTTGAATTCAAGATCTCGACCTCAGCTGTACTCCCTCTGTTCTTCTTTTCCGACTCTCAGAAGGGTTTTGCACCCTGCGTTATAATGCATTTTTTCGGTTTTGTTTTTGCTTGTTGTAAGAAGTTCTTCAAGTAGGATCACACTGTAACTCCCGGGTGATTATCCTACCAAACAACGTTTTTTTCCAAAATGCTGTAACTGGCGGTGATGGCGGCTCTGAAGTGGTGCTACCCAACATATGCTAAACAATAACGAGCCGTGAAGAACGTTCACTGCGCATGACACATGACCCGGAAGGCCGTCTTTACTTGACGTCTAATGTAACAGATCTCCTAGGTGCTTGTTGGAGTAAAACGGTAAGTATTATAATATAATGGAAATATTAAATCTGTGAATCTGGACTTGTACAGAACGCTCAGCGGGTGTGCGTAAGAATACGTGAGTGAGTGTGATATTCTGGGTGTGAGTGTGATTGAGTGAGTAAACGTGCAGAACGTTTCCTCTTTACAAACAAAGCCTAATATAGAAATTAATCAAAGAAATCCGGTCACACCTCGCACAACCAGGTAAATTGACACGAGCTAATTTTTCTTTAGTCTTGTTCTTCTGCCACTTGCAGATTCCAAGGTGTTCGGCTTAGCTGAGTCCAGACCCGTCTTCAGAATAGCACAAGGAGGGGGCAGGAAAATTACCGACTGTTTATAATAGCACAGTTTCCAGCAGACATTTCTACTAATTATCGCATACGAGAGAGAGAGAGAGAGAGAGAGGGAGAGAGAGAGAGAGAGAGAGGAGGAGAGAGAGAGCGATGACGCAGTATACAGAGAGATATGACGTCAGTACACAGAGATATGATGTCAGTACACAGAGAGAGATATGATGTCAGTACACAGAGAGAGATATGATGTCAGTACACAGAGAGATATGACGTCAGTACAGAGAGAGATGATATCAGTGCACAGAGAGATATGATGTCAGTACACAAAGAGAGATTACGTCAGTACACAGAGATAGATATGACGTCAGTACAGAGAGAGATGACATCAGTGCACAGAGAGAGATATGATGTCAGTACACAGAGATAGATATGACGTCAGTACAGAGAGAGATGACATCAGTGCACAGAGAGAGATATGATGTCAGTACACAGAGATAGATATGACGTCAGTACAGAGAGAGAGATGACATCAGTACACAGAGAGGTTTTTTTTTACAGTTTTCGAACTCTTAAGAGTTTCATTAACTCGACAAAAATAAAAAGCAAACAACAACAACAACAACAAAAGGGGGACAGTGGCGGATCGATAACCTCGGCGCGCCAATTAAATGTCCATCACTGGTTTTCTAGAAACGTGGAATGACGAAAAGCTTCTAAATTAGTGAAAACAAAATAACCTAATGCCGTTAGCTTTTTTCTTTTCACAAAGTTTCTGTTCTATCCATTGTCCGTTACTGCAAAATGTCGTCTTGTAAACAATGAACAATTTTTAAAAAATCCATTTTATTTTATAAGGTTTACATCGGTTGGCATTTATTGCGGTTCAACGAAAAGGAAACATTCCTTGCTCGCCTGACTGCGTCCCTTTCCAGTCATTAGTTTCTATTGTCTTCTTAGTTGACGCGTGTGGGAAACCGCTGAGAGTGCGCAGCCTTACCGGAAGTATCCCGACAGTAATCGGACCTCAACACGGAAGCTTCGTAGCTCGCGCGATTTTGATCCGGATGAGCGCCTTTCCGGCGTGGTTTGACCCGCCATCGGTGTAACTCGGAGCCGAGTTATCGTGACTGCCCCCCCCCCCCACCCCAACTAAAAGTCCGGAACATAATTCGTTGAAAACCTGACGTCGGAGTTATTGTTTCTCTACGAATGCCGGAGCCGGCAGTGTGAAGACAGTAGGACCCATGGAAATCATTCGAATGGACCGATGTATCTATCCGAGATTAAACACCAAAAATAAAACAGAGTAGTTTAGTCAGTCACAGTTTATTGTTTTAATTCAAATTTAAGAAACTCCTTTAAACACAAGATGGACCGGTTTTCCTATTGCGGTCGCTAAGACTGGCCACGGGTTTCACTTCGGTCCGAATCTCAAAAGCTATCGGACCAGCGGATACTGAACTGATTTTCCATACTGAAGAACTGGGTTCCTTTATTTCTGATCTCTCGGTGTATGTCTGCGTAAAGGCACAAATATAAACTTGTCAAGTGTAAAGGGTTAGAAATTGAAGGAGAGAAAAGGAAGTGATAAAAGCACAACTATGTGCTAATAAAAGATAAACAATGCAAGGATACAATTGAAAGTAGTAAAAAATATATTAAAAAGCAAAAGGTTAACGTAAATAGGTAAGAAATGGACAAGAGGTGGAACAGAGAATATCAGGTAAGAATTTAATAAAAAGTAAAAGGTAAAGGCGAATGTAAAAAAATTCAAATTTAAAGTACAGGAAAATAAGAATGGGAAAGATTTTCTTCAAGGAATGACGTCACAGCCAGCAGTAAGAGCGCTCCATCTGTACTCACTTCTTTATCAGCACGATGCACTGTAGCCTTCCACGCCTAAAGGCAGATCCCGGCGTGGTAGGCAGTTCTCCAACAAAATACCCGGGGCGATCCTGATCTGACGCACGTCGGTAAGGATGACAGGCCGCTACTGCGGTTCCTGCTAAAATCCTGACTTTTAGGAGCCCGGAGAAAGCTTACAGGGCCAACGACTCGGGAAGGACGAGAACAAAGCATTGCAGATAGTACGTATATTTAAAATCTAAAAAGTACACCGCATCCGATATAAAGTGTCTTTATAATCTAAAGGCATCGTTCTATTCCGTGAGGTCTTGCTTAGTATTTCTAATCGCGAGCCCCCTTTAATAACACGGGGGGGGGAGCAGAAGTGTTATCCCGCAGTCTCTGACGTGTTTCTAAGACCATTAACAGACATTGGCTTTCGCCGTTACTGTCAGTTTGCTAACACAAAAAGAGAAGAGAGAGAGAGGCGCTAATATATCGGGACAGCCGAACTAATTCCTCTACAAATTGGACTGTCATCGGCGATCTGACGTTCTGACAGTTAGCGACGCTATGCGGCGGAATGTGGATTTATTGCTGGCCAGCTCTCGAGCTGGAAGGAGAAATAAATGAATTAGCTGATTCGTAACCGAAAATTGTGTGTAGGGGGTGGGATGTAATGAAAGTTTGGCTAGCAGACACGTTGCAGAGCAGTCGGGTGGTCCCCGAGAAATAGCTTACGTCGAGGGTGGAAATGGAGGCAATTTTAACGGGCGGATATGGAAGGGATCTCTGTAAATTCCTAAAAGCTTACGTTACTTCGAAGTAAACGAAAGAGTTTTAAATTAGCAAATGAACTAAAATTAATGACTGATTGACTGATTGATTGACTGATTGATTGATTGATTGATTGATTGATTGTTCGATTGATTGATTGATTGATTGCTTGATTGATTGATTGATTGATAAACAATGGAAGGAACTGAATGCCAGAAATGAAGCTACTTAAAGTGTACAACGTGTGAATAGTACGAGAGTTTCAAAATGCTTGAGTCTTTGAATTTTAAACTTAAACGGTTGAATGTAAATTTAGATAAAAACATTATTACTTTTTTAAAAAAATTAAAGCAAAACAACCTCAAGAAAATCAGGATTTAATTTTTTTAAAATTTAAAATTAGATTTTAAATAAATAATCTTTTAAAAAAAATTTTTTTGGCAACAAGCCAAATAAAAGATGAGATTTATCAAATAAAATAGAATTATAGTCATCTAAATTTTAGAAATAAATTCAAATATGTAATATAATTTATTAACTTTAAATTTTTCATACTTAATAAATAAAATTATAAAATACTTGAATAATTAATAAATAAAACGTTATACAGATAGATAATTTGCATTAAATAAGGTGAATTTGAAAAGAAGGAAAGTAATAAATATCAGATAAAAGAGGTAGAGAAATAATTAAATTAATCATGTGAATAAAAGGAGCTAAACAGGGGAAAATAGCTTAAAGTAAACATATATTTGCAAATAATAAATATATACGAAATGTTGATACGAAACAACGTTTAACTCTTATAAAACTTGTACTCAAACTTCGTTGTCCCTCACGTGAATTCAATAAAATCTCGAAATGAAAACTGGTATTTCCGGAAATTGCATCTGTCCCGTGTCTTTAATTGTTCCGAGATTTGTACCTTATTTTAGGGAGGCGGGGAGATTAATATTAATGTCGCCCAATTCCGTGTGGTGGTCAGAGAGTTAGGAAAAACCTACCCAATTCCTCCCCTAACAAACAACGGCTACCAGCATGGCAGCCCCCGTCGCCATCAAGAATTCCAGCTAGCATCTTTATCAAAGCCGAGACGTTAAACGAAATAAAGCCAACTTTCCGGACTCAATGACCTCGTCATACAATTTCTCCAGGTTCTCATTATAGTTTCTTTTCCGAAAACTTCCCACCGGTTTCCTCCCAACAGAAAAATTTGTACGTATATAGGAGGCGCTCCCCCATTTTTCTTTTACCGACAGTATAGAAGAGAACAAGAAATTCATTTTATCCGCCTATAAATTTATACAGAAGTCTAGATTCCTCCGGATGTGCGTAAAGCGCGCTGTCTTCAGGAGAGTTCGCAGCGCCGCGTCGCTTTTAATGGCGTGGGAGTCTTTTCAGAGCTGCGACTCTGTGGAATAGGTATCCATCCATTACCGCTGAAAGCACCTTGTAACAGCAATCGTCCGTTTTCCAGTTAGTACTTCTCTCTCTCTCTTTCTCTCTCTTTTTTTGTCACATAAATTCGTTGCAGTTCTTTTCCTTTTACCGTCACGAAGCAGTTTACGGGCGAGCCGTCCTGATGTGAGGCAATTATCTGCCCTTCGTGGTTTTCACGACACGAGAAGCTCGGCATAAATCTTCTGCTCGCTCGGTGTCTTTTGCCTCCCGTTCCGCTATTGGCTGAGAAACGTCATGTGGTATGCGGCTCTTCATCGGCCGAACCTGCTGATGACTTTACGATGTCTTGTATACGTCGGTATTTATTTGCGGAAAATTTTTTAAAAAATGACAGCAGAGAGCAGACTTCTAAAAGCTTTTCTTGGCGGAGAAGTTTCTCCCGTTGAAAACTTACATAGAAAAACTTCGAAGGTAACAACAACAGAAACTGTTTTCGGCAGAATAAGGGGGCAGATCGAAACAAAAAGGGCAGCAATTCCGCCTATAAAGACACATGCGGTGGCCAAAACAAAGTCGTAAACAATTACTCTGCATTTGGAAGAGTAGCTTATTCCCAGTCGACCCTCACGTAACTCGTCACGCCATTCGTTCTACCGAGTACCTGACGAGAGGGGGCGCCGTGTTTCCCTTTCCAGGTCAGCCAAGGTCGAGAACAGGTTTTGTCGCTGCTGACTGACTATAGCCTTCGGGTGTTTCACAGCCCCCTTCTCTCTCTCTCTCCCCTCCTTTAGCTGCCGCAAACCTGCGCTCGAACAGTACTCAAGTGGATGTAACGACAGTGACATAAGTATTTCGGTAGAGAAACCAGAACATCAAAGTAAAGTATACCGAAGTACCAAAACGTGAAACGTCGCTGCCTCTTTTTGTTGTTGTTGTTGTTGTTTCCTTGAGTAGATGTCCACTGGTGAATTACGTGGTACATTCTGGATGGTTCTGTGATTTTACGGGGAAGAGTTCTTTTGTTGTCGAGCTATTATCGCTGCTCCAAATTATCTTAAACTATTGTACTCTAGTCAAAATGAAATCAATTTTCAGGCAGGCGCGTAAGTTCTACTACAGTTTGAGCAGAATATCAGATTGTTAAAATAGACGGCGTTTAATATATCTCCTCTCGCTCTCTCTCTCTCTCGAGCTCTCCCGCTCGCTCGCTCTCTCTCTCTCTCTGAATCTCAGATCTCTCTCTTCATCTCTGCTCTCTCTATTCGACAGATTCTCTTTCAATCTCGATTATCTCTTATCTCTCCTCTCTCTCTCTCTCTCTTCTCTCTCTCTCTCCACTAACTCACTCATCACTCAACACTCTCTTCTCTCTCTATCTCTCTTCTCTCTCTCTCTCTCTCTCTCTCTCTCTATCTCAACTCTCACTCTCTCTCTCTCTTTCGTTTCTTCATGAAATTGGTGGACTACTTCTAAAGTTTTGTGGAAACAAATTTAAAATAAAATCGTTTAGTGGCCAAATGAGAGTTTACTTGTTTAGTCTGTGGTTCTTGTGTACGAGAAGTTTTCTAATTTAATAAACCCTCGTATTCCAGTCACATCAAGACGACCGCTTATGTTCTAAAACGTCATTTCCGCGCACTGATTCGGCCGGCTAATTAAGGGTATACGTTCGCGCCAACCCCTTTGTGGGTTCGGTTTCAAATCGCCCAGCCCGCCTGGATAAAAACATAGAATTCGCTAATATCGGCTGAGCAGTGAAAGCTTCTTTTCGCGGTAATTCAATTTACCTGCCTTGGAAAAGTCACCATTTAATTCAAAGAGTGGTTGTGCTGAAACACTGATATGTGGTTTTTTCTTGTACATACTTGACAATTGAATCATTAACGGGGGGGAAAACACAGAAAAAGGTTAAGGAGAGATGAGTCAGTAGAGAGGAGGTGATTAGAGAGGCGGAGAGAGAGAAGAGAGGAGAGGAGGATGAGGAGGAGAGCGAGAGAGAGGCGAGAGGGGAGAGGAGAGAGAGAGCGAGAGAGAGAGAGAGAGAGAGAGAGAGAGAGGGGAGAGAGAGGAGAGAGAGAGATGGAGGAGAGTGAGAGAGAAGAGGAGAGCGAGATGACGTCAGTGCAGAGATGGAGATGACGTCAGTACAGAGCTGGAGAGACGTTAGTACAGAGAGAGAGATGACGTCGTTACAGAGATGGAGATGACGTCAGTACAGAGAGAGAGAGAGATGAGAGAGATTACGTTAGTACAAAGAGAGATAGAGAGATGACGTCAGTACAGAGAGAGAGAGAGAGAGAGCGCGCACACGCACACGGACACAAGTCTAGAACGAAAGAAGGTTACTGTGCACTTTTGTTATAACGTTAGACGTGACGATCATAAAATATGCTGACTGGAGATTCATTAGTGTTGCAGCGGTGATGTTTGAATCACGAGTAATTTTTTTCATTTTCATCCGTCATCTGAGTTCTTTTCCTCCCACCGCTGGACCTTTGCAGAGCGACCGTTACACGCCTGACACGAGCCACTCAGTTTCGCGCTTGGAATTACGGAGCCAGCGATGAACAAAACGAGCAGAAATGAGATGACCTGAATGTAAATGTTTTCCCAGTGATTCCGAGGATCATAAATGCGCTTTAATCATTGATTTTTACGTTCAATTGCAGTCTTCACTCGTTGTTCTCTTTTTAAATCGCCTTCAAGTGAAAATAGCGCCTTTCCAGGGAAGGGAGGGAGATAGGATCTCTGGATAGTTGTCAAGCAAGGCTTCCAACATGGAGACTGGCGCACTGCAGCTACAGCCGGGGTAAATACATTTAAGACGTTATTAAGAGGAGTATCAACAATAAAAGCAAAGAAGTTGAGATCCAATGGATGAATCCTTGGTTCAGTCACTTCTTGAATATACTCTACAGGCGTGGAGCCCTTATCCGAAAGACAAAGATATAAATGGAGTAAAGTGGGTTCAATCTACATTGGCTAGAAGGTCTTATGGTTTGGAATGCGTTGATCGAGTGAAAATGGCCCCGTTAAGTTTGATTCTTGGTCTTATAAGGGGAGAGAGACCTAATAAATGTTTTCATCGTGTTGGCAGGTAAAATACCCTTCCACTATCTGCAGTTACTTAATATTAAGGGCCATAATTACAAATCACCAAAGATTCCAGCTTGATCAGATATCAGATATCATTTTTTTAATAGTATAATTGTTGAGTGAGGGAAATTGGCAGTAGTGGTAGTCAATAGTGATGATATCAATCATTCTGTAAATCGTATTGATAGCCTTTTTTATCACTTGGGATCCCTTGCATCAGTCATGATGGCTTACAGTTTACTTGCAACTATTAAACTAAACTAAGGTAAACTACAGTAAACTCCGCTTCAAGTCAATGAGTTTGTCGTGCTTTTATAGTCGTAACACTAACAAAAAATGAAATGACATCAGAGTGACTATTTCTCAAGTAAATCAAGGGAAGATAACTCTATTTTAAATTATTTGGTTTTTCGAACATAATCATATTCAAGAAGGGAGATAATTGCCAATGATTACACTTCATAAGACGTCGTTCATTACGTTTTACACGGTTAATGCCGACTTATTACCGGTTTCTTTGTTCTTTTTCTTCTCACCTACCCGAGGCTTTAAGGAGCTTCGCAAACACAACTGTGGGAAAAGTTCTATGGGTGCTCCGTTTGTATTGTTTTCGGCGATAATTTCTTAAGTCTCTGTTTACTCGCCTTCAAGGACATATGCTGGGCTGCTGCCCTCTCGTTTCTACCGCGGAAATCTACACCGGACTGGTTGGGCGGACGGAAAATGGCTTCTGCGATCACCTGTCTTGAAGGTTCGACAAAGACTGGCAGTGTTTCGGTAATCTAGTTTCCCAACAGACATGAGAGGGAAGCAGAAATCAGCAATCTCTTGTAATCGAAAAAAAAAAAAAAACAAATACATTTTTTTTTCTTTTAAAAAAAAAATACAATTAACGGTGGTGAACTACATGAAAATGAACACAAAATCTCAACAAGAGTTCTGTCCCCCTCCAACACGTTTTAGCACCTCATCATGTTCCAAATTGGTAAGTTTTTGCCAATGTTTCGAGGAAAAATGTTTTCACAATATTGAGTGCGCAGTTAATTGACAAGCAAAGCAAACAGAATTACTTCCCTTCTATCATAATTAAAATTTAAATCTACTATTCGGAAAAATATAGCGCGTTGTTATGGAAATGTTCTTCTTGCTTGGCAAAGTAAAGGCTTCTGTTGTCAAAAGACGGCGTATCGCTTTTCGTATTGCGTCAGACTCGATGTAGAAGGTTTGCTTGCCTGACATCGGAAAAATACTGATGTTTTTGTTTTGATGATTTTTAGGCCAAAGAAAATGTCGATGTGACGCGAAGTTATTGATAAGTATGGCAGACAGAGACTGGGTCCACCCCCACCCCCATCCTGAAGATATACCATAAACGCGTGGGAACTGGCTTAAAGTCCCATATTATAACGAAAACGATACCAGTAAAAGCGGAAGTGAAACAAAGTTATTTGTCTTGGTATAGGTCTCGATCGCTCACTATAGCCTGGCGTTGATATGGTAACCAAGCAACAAAAACGTTCGGTAGCTATGCGTAGCATTTTTTCAGTCGTTATTAATGCTGCACTGAAGTGAATTTCTCAGTGTCCTCCTATATCGAAAACACGTTCGTTCGCCTAGTCACGTGGCTACCTGATTCAACCAATCAGCGATGATGTAAGGAGGGCTCTTGATAGCTGAAGTTCAAAGGGAGCAAAGCATCGTTGCACAACTCAATCTTCTGAGGTGTCGGACATCAAAGGCTGGTAATGGTTTCCTGAATGGAACACATGTGCAGAAAGGTGTTTCGAGCGTATCTCGCAACTATCGTTCTCAGCTGTTGGCTTAACCACTAACAAGGACCCCGTCAGCTCGTGTTTTCGATTAACAAGAGGGTGGGGTCGAGGCTCCTGCCACATCGGTTCTTAATAGAACGATTCGTTTTTTAAATGTTTGAGGAAATTTACACGGTCGGTTAAATAAAAAAACAAACAAAAGAACATCAGGATAAACAGTTCCATGATGATACTAAAACCAAGTCGTTCGCAACAGGAAACCAGCCCTCAGCCATGGCAGTCCAGTGGACTAACCAGCGGACTACCGCGCTGCTCGAGGAGTACTTCACCTAAGCGCAAAAAAACCTTGAATCTCGAAGGACGACAATCTAAGAGAATGAATAGCATCCTCCCATAACCAAGAAACGGTTACCACGATGCAGTGCGACGGAAGTGAAACACGGGCTCTGTTCTAGCGGAAGTCGGCGATGGGAAGTCCGCTAAAAAATATATGCACCAAAGCAGATAAAACGGAACCTCGAGACTAAAAAAAATAAGATAATGGTTACAACGGAGCATACGATAGGTTACTTTGATTGCTTTGGAGGAATATAAACTCAGGTTTCGTGGTGCCACACTGATCTGTTCGCCTAAGGACTCGCTCTCACCTAGTCCCGACTGTGTTCTGTAGACGATCAGCTGGTGAGCGAATCGTTCTGACAATGAAGAGATCAATTTACATGCAGTTGTGAACATTGTAGTTATTTACACATTGAATTTCTGAAAATAGGGTTAAAATTAAATTTGAAAAAAATTACGCTTTTTAAAAGCGTGTAAACGCGAAATGGTTTTCTTTTAAAAAAGGAAGAGAACGGGTAAAAATCGTTACAAAATGTGTGAAAGGTGTGAATCCGTGGCAACGCGAGTAGCGAGGCAAACACGTGCTCCGTTACCATTGAGGCCAGACCGTTTCAGAAGCCATGATGTTACAAAAGAGAAAACAAAAAGGTTTTAGCATAGATGATTAGAAGAGCAAGAAGTGTCACGTGGTCATCATCCTGAAGATTCTTACATAACATTACAATGGTGAATTAAAGTGGTGTCCCCGGTATAGAATTAGGGGAAGCAACGCGTGTGATTTAGCTTCTTCCCAAAGTCAGACCTCATAATTTTACGTCAAGGTTAGAAACAAGTTGTAGACAGAAAGGGAAGCTACTCCTGGCTTTTAATAAGTAAGGGGGAAAAAACTCGTGCTCAAAAATAGTTTTGATAATATTAATTTAAATTAAAATTTCGAAGAATTCGTGATAAAATGGAAAAAAAAATTGAATTGAACTTCTTGGAACTCGTTATCTACATATTTATAAAAAATATATCAATATATAATATTCCCTATCGTTATTATTTTTAATATCGCATTCGAGTTTCAAATTCCATATAGATATTTTCGATTTTAATTAAATTGTATCACATTTGTGAAAGTTACTAATCTAAATATAATAATATTAAAAATGTTTTATAACATTTCAGGAATACAAATATCTTTAGTCTCGTCTTGTTCATAAACCATTTAGATTTCATTAAGAATAAACCTCGATATCCAAGACACTTCAAAATATTTAAGTTTGTATTTTGAATTGACTCTATAATAATGATTTATTGAACAGTGACTTGAAACTTGTTCGCAGCTTTGAATGTAGTAAATAAGATATTTCAGTGTTGAATGTACACGCTATTGCAAAATTCAACCATAAATGCCATTATTAATTAAATCGCTATTACATGTATGTTCAGTACCGAAATATCTTATTACTTTCAAAGCTTCCAACAAGTTTTAAATCAGATGACTGCAAAAATTATAATTAAAAAACTACTTATTGTTCTTTATAGTTACAAGAAGCAGCCTGATCATGTCTTTATTATCTTTATATAGTGCTATGTTCTTCAGGCACTCACTGGTAACTACGGGTCTTTTGACCACCTGTAGAGTACTTCTTGCTGGTCAGCTGTGTGCAGGAGATGGTTTTTGGAGACCCTGATGATAGCCCCAAGAGTGGACACTAAATGACAAGTGACCAGCCTAGAACAATGAACTATTTGTTTATTTTTTTTAATTATGGCTGCCAGTCTAATAAGACTGCGATTTAAAAGCGTTTGCTTTTCTTCTTTTAAGTCACAGGACAAAAAAATGACCCAAGCTGAGACGAAAGGGGTTAAATCCAAAACTGGTGTTGCTTCAGCTCCTTGTTCTACCTTAGTTACTAGCGATCGGCCATCAGCGCGAATATCACCCAAATCCGTCGGTTTTTCTTCAGATGTCGGGGCAACTCGGTATTACGCTCCTTTCGCCGATGAGACAGATGGTTTCGGCAAGGCTATGCATAGGAACTGCAGCACGGGACCCGGAAGTGCGAAAGTTAGTGTTTGCAATATGTTCATTAAATCAATGGATTCAGGGTACATCTTCAATGAGATCGGAGTACTCCTTATTGCGGTTTTTGATGCAGTATCGAAAATTTGAGAGCTCAACGCCATGATGAGGCCAAAACTTTTCAAAAAAAAAAAAAAAGTTAAAGGGGCAGGAGATGCCGTTCCGAGCGAATGGGATCTTTAGCAGTGACCGTTCTTTGCCGAATCCACGCACTCAATTTATCCGTTCTAGACGCTAGTTCTGGAAAACTTTATGCGACACCTTTTTTAGCATTGATATAAGAACTGGATTTTAGAATTACTTCCCAAACTAATAAACCTAACCGGTCTGAAACAACGTTCTCGGGGAAAGGTGCGAAATTTGTGGAAGGAGTTAAGGAACTTGTTCGTCTGAGAGATGACTTTGGCGAAGTTTCGTATTCTGAAAGGCTGCTCGCTGATGTTCCAAAGCTGTCCCACCCCCCACGGACAATCAGACGCACCTCGTCGTCTTCAGGAGTCAGTCTACAGATGTTAAATTTGAAAAAAATCATTACCGAGTTTCATTTTTGTAAAATTAATGACGTTGGCTATTCACTCGATCGGAATCACGCATAACGAATAGAATTTTATCCATTTTAATATCGACTGAAGATTTTTAAAAATCTTTCCGTGCCAAGATGAAGTACCGAAATCAGATTTAAAAATCCCTTTGTGAACATCCTGGCAATGATTTGAGTACGTTCAA
>JACATO010000780.1:0-60000 GCA_018389105.1 Nautilus pompilius | reverse complement strand
CCTCACCATCACCACCACCATCACCACCACACCACCATCACCATCACCACCACCATCACCACCACCACCACCACCATCACCATCACCACCACCATCACCACCCACCATCACCAACCACCACCAAACACCATCACCATCACCATCCCCACCACCATCCACCATCACCATCACCATCACCATCACCACCACCATCACCACCACCACACCATCACCACCACCATCACCATCACCATCACCATCACCACCACCATCACCACCACCATCACCACCACCACCACCACCATCATCACCACCACCATCACCACCACCATCACCACCACCACCACCAACATCAACATCCCACCACCATCACCACCACCATCACCACCACCACCACCAACCATCACCATCAACCCTCACCACCACCACCATCAACCACCACCATCACCAGCACCATCACCACCACCATCCACACCATCCACCAACCAACCATCACCAGCACCACCACCATCACCATCACCATCACCACCACACATCACCATCACCAGCACCACCATCACCACCACCACCACCACCATCACCATCACCACCACCATCAAAACCACCACCATCACCACCACCACCACCACATCACCATCACCAGCACCACCACCATCAACCATCACCATCACCATCACCACCACCATCACCACCACCATCACCATCAACCACACCATCACCACCTCACCACACCAGCACCACCACCACACCATCAGCCATCACCACCACCATCACCATCGCCATCGCCACCAACCACCACCACCATCACCACCACCACCACCACCACACCACCACCACCATCACCACCACCACCACCACACCACCAGTCACCATCACCACCACCACCACCATCACCATCACCACCACCATCACCATCACCACCACCAACCACCAAACCACCACCACCACCAACCATCACCACCACAATCACCCATCACACCACCACCATCACCACCACCATCACCACCACCACCCCACCATCACCATCACCACCACCATCACCATCACCACCACCACCACCACCACCACCACCATCACCACCACCATCACCACCACCATCACCATCACCTCACCATCACCATCACCATCACCACCAACCATCACCACCCATCACCATCACCATCACCATCACCACCATCACATCACCATCACCACCACCACCACCATCACCATCACCACCACCATCACCATCGCCATCGCCACCACCATCACCACCACCACCACCACCACCACCACCACCATCCACATCACCACCACCACCACCACCATCACCATCACCACCACCACCACCATCACCATCACCACCACCATCACCATCACCACCACCACCACCACCACCACCACCACCATCACCACCACAATCACCATCACCACCACCACCACCATCACCATCACCACCACCACACCATCACCATCACCACCACCATCACCATCACCACCACCACCACCACACCACCACCACCATCACCACCACAATCACCATCGTTGCTGCTGCTGTTGTTGTTATATCGTTATTTCAACAACAAAGAGAAGTTGTTTTCCTCATAGTTTTGAGTCGTACAGATGACGACGTCTAAGGCCCCGAATCGAACCTTTAATAAACCCACGGCGAGGAAACTAAACGAAGCGGGATAATTTTGACAGGGATCCGTCCATCCGGGCTTAGAGATCAACGAATCGATTATCTAAAAAGTGTTAAGCATCCCTTCGGTGACGCGGCGGATAGTCACACCTCCAACTCTCGCGTCCGCTCTCGCGCAGAACGATATCTGCTTTGGTAAACCTGAAATGCTGGGCGGTACCTCAGGATAGTTAATTGTCGTGTCCCGGCCGATGAATATCCTGACGTTGGACCTCCTCCTCGTCGTCGTCTCCCCCCCCGCTGAAGTTTGGATAAACAGCATCGTTCTTCCGTTTTCATCTTTGTGGACGAGAGATCGCGAGAACTCGGTGTCGAGAGGGAAAGAAGAACGGGAGACGTAGTGTGGAGGCGGATTAACGAACAGTGGTACACCGAGCCACCGGTAGGAAGCAATAACTAAACATTATAAATAATTAAAGACTGGCTAAAAGTCTTTGTCCTTCACGCGGAAAATTTCTTTAAAAATTGTCGTTCATTGATTTTATACGCTGAATATTATTATCATCAAATGTACAGAAGGAGCAGAAAAGTTCGAATTTTTTCTTACTTTGGATATTGAAGGTGTAGAGACTCCGCAGGAAGTTTATTGGCATATAACCAACTCATACGTGTTCCAGATACCAATCCGGTTAATTTTCAATATTATTTTCCTACTTCTAATCGGATTATCTGACAGAATGGAGAAACGTTCCAAGCATTTACAACATGACAGCTACATACATAAAAGCTTGTTGGCAATAGCTGTCTCTTTACCCTGGATTTGCTATCTGGGAATAAAGGTAAAATATTATCTCCGAAAATTTTCCAACCTTCAGAATTACAGAGAAAATGCATTTGGATTAGCAAATTTCAGCGCCTAAAGCATTTATTTTTTTTTCAATTTGTCTTTCGGTTGGTATGGTGCGAAAGTATTTGTCTAAATACTTACCTATTTTTAATATTTGTTTTATGTCGATGTATAATAATTTTTTTAAAAAATATTTAATTCAGTGATATTCGAGTCCCTTCGATTAACTTTCAACCAGCGCTAATATGTAAACAAAAATTAGCAGCCGCGTTGTCTTCCAGGCAAGATGGGAGATACTCGATTTAGGAAAGGATGTCGACTCTAACGCCTTGACTCGCCAGTTTGTTGTGGTTCGAACGAAAACGAGGCGAATATTCGCTCACACGCCGCCTATCTCAGTTACATCGTCTCGTCTCTAAATCCCGCTACTAATCGAGATTTTCTTTCTTTTTTTTTTCCCTTGTGGTGTTCTTTTGTAGGTTGTTTTCGCCATCTTGGCCGAACGAAATAGCATCTCCAACGGCCATTAAAAAAAACAAAAACACACACACAACAACAACAACAACAACAGGTAAAAACGGAAACCCTGTCGAAGTCTTATTTGACCAGAGAGCAGTGGAAACACATTAACTAGAAGGGGGGGATAAGCTGAAAAACTTCCTGAAGTCATGTAATCTCGATGACAGAGAACTTCCCTGCCGCTGCCTTGATAAAAAGCCTCCAGAACACATTTGGAACAAGACCCGTAAGTCGCGGGGTGCTTCTCGAATTCTAAGCCATTCGTCGGTCTTCGCCCTTTAAACCGGCTCGGCTGCGACAAGGCGCGACATCGAACGTCGTCGTTTAACGATCAACGCGGAAGGCCGCGCCGATGCCACTCTGCAACAGATGGCGCTAGCAGGCACGTTTTTTTTTTTTACGACACGATATAAGCGTAAATGCTTTTCTCGCTCTGCCGCGTTGACGATAAAGTCCACGCTAACGGTTAAATGGAACCGAGATTTCTATTTTTTTGGAATTTTTAAAATTCGTTCAAATATATGGTTTGGGTTAAACATCGCCATCGCAAACTTCTAATGTCGCACCCACGTGACAAGACGAGACTCAAACACGTGATTGAGGCTTCGGTACGTACCCCCCTCTTATTATTATCAAATACGGCAACGTGAAAATTAGATCGTGTCCTTTCTTTTCAAACTTATTTTACGTGTACCGTCCATGGTTTTACCATCGCCCACTTCCAATGATGATTCCTTTTTTATGCGCTAAACTTAATCCTGATCCTGACGTGCGTGGACTTCTCAATAGGAAAAGTACCAGGCGCCGCCCATTGCTCGAAAAGTGTGGAAAGTACAATTTAACAAAAACTTTCAGGAAATTAATAATGAAGGTAGCTTATTAGCAAAAACTGAGACGATCTTTAGGTAAGGAATAGGCCGTGTTTGTTGATTGCGAGATTGTAGGGTTCTCCTTTAAGATGAGAACCCCATTTTTCTCTGGTGTTGTTCGTGTGTAGCCTTTTTCGTCTTTGATGAGCGCTGATGTTGGAAAAGCTCGCTAATGCAAAAATTCCATTATCGAGTTAGGAGAGCTTTTCGGACATCGGTAACTTTCTAGGAACTAGAATAACGACGTGCGGTGAAGGAAAGAAACAACAAATAGCCAGTACTGAAGGGAGTCTGTCGACTTAAAGAGAATTCTTGGAAAACGGAGCATCTGACGGATACTTTAATAATGAAAGTTCTACATTCAGGTTTAGCTTCAAAGAGTCGCTCTTAATGTGGCTTTGCTTATTCGCATCTTCTCCAAGCCGTACAAGATGCGGAATTAAAATTCGATTTCTTGTAACTCGATGAAATAAATAATTAACAAATTTTGATTCTCCGTGGTGCTCGGTGATCTTCACGTTTTACGCATCTCAAAATGTTGTCTGTATATGTATATATATATATATCTTTTCTGTTTTAAAACTGGTGAAAATTTCTTTCTGTAACTTCATTTACTGTTTAATAAGTGTATGCCTTTCTTTAGAAAAACTAGGCAGTATAAATTACAATTTTAAATCAAATGTAACTTTCCAAATATAAGTAAACAGATAAACTCGTTTGTCAGAAAATACCAATGGAATAGACTATTGAAAGTTAAATACACCGGTGGCCAAAATTATTGCATAACCCAAAATATCTGTTTTTCTTAACAACCTGATTAATTCTATGCCTAAACATTTGTTTAGTTTCGGATTTATTATTTATTTATTTCTTAGGAAAAAACAATATTATTTTTTTTCAAAACAACATTGAAAAAATGTGCATTTATTGAAGTTTACCGCACGGCTACTCTCTTCTTGCATCTCTACTAGAAATTACTACATGGAAGAGTAGCTTTAGAACAGACTCTCCTAAGAATATCAGAAAAAGACTATTTAACAGGCTCAACGAACAATAACATTTTTATCAACACTATAATAACTAAATATTCAACGTTTTAATTCGTGAAAATTTTGAAAAATCGGTTTATGTTTGAAAACATGGGTGTCTCAAACACGGACTACAGTACTGGATTTGATTCCCTTTAATTTGGAGCTCTTCAATTTAGTATTTATATAATATATATATATAATATATATTTATTTATTATTATTATTTTAAATGTATCTGGTTGTATACCTTGGATATTATGATAACTTGACCGATTCTCTCTTTGCATGGTAATCAAAGTAAGATTACATAAGGGAGACCTAGAAAAACCCTGTCAAACACTTAAAGGTAATTCTATCATCAGTTTTTCGCCCACTGTTTTAAGAAGTGGAGAGAAAAATGCCGCTTAGTTAAATGAGATTTAAAAAAATAGAAGAAAACAACGGTAACGTTCAGGTTCTAATTGTGAGTTCACGCCTTTGCTGTAAATGTTGAGACTCTCGCCGAATTCTTGGGTTGAATTCTTCAGACAACAAAAATAAAACGATTTCGACACAAGAACGCGCTCAGCTCCGAGGAAGCCAGACTTTCCTGTTTAACGAAACAAGGTTTTATTGAATCCTGCAATGAAAGCTCAGCTATATTGGATTAAAACTTCCTTTTTTCCCCTCTGGACTGCAGTTTCTTTGTTGTTGTTGTTGTTTTTTTTCCCTTTCTTTCAGAATATCAATTAATTTGTTTTGAAGGAAGTGAATGCGTTGGTTCTCCTTTTCCTTAATTCTTCTTAACCCAGCAACTGCGCATCAGCTAGCCGGTCTAGACTATCGGCGGCCAGCGGACTTTCTCGGGTTGGCCGGGCTGCCAAAATGACTGCCAGTTCCAAATTCTCATTCACACGCTAGGCCAACTTCTTGAAACCTTCGCTTCAGATCTCGGCGTTAAAGAAACAAAATCCGGCAAATACACGACAAGAGTCTGATTATAAAATTATCAATGACTTCTGCTGGTGGTGTTGTTTGTTGTTGTTTTTTTATTATTTTTATTAAAAATAATAATGGCGAATTTACGCTTATCAGCTGTCGGAAACATTCAATTATATCTCGAGTTGAATAAAACATTTTGAGAGGCAGAAAGACTTCACAGATGCAACCCTCAGCTATCGATTCTAATTAAACCCAATTGGTTTGGGTTAGAATTCTTGACTGTAACACATTTAACAAACCCATGCGGCAATGAGATTTAACAACTGATAATTATAGAAACATGTAACTATTATCAAAAGCTGAGTTCGTTTCGCCACAATCCGCAATTTAACGATTTCCGTTTTCTTGGAAAAGGCTGAGCTGGGTTATTGCGGCTACGAACCCAAGCTAATAATCCACCCGTCCTGAGCGTTAAAAAAAATTAATAACTACACGCCATAAACCAGGCACCCGTGTTTAAAGAACCTTGAGAGACGCGAAATATTTTATTAAAGTTAAAGGAGAAACAGTAATTCAATGATACGTTCATCTTTTCTGGAAGTGGCTTCCAGCTCCGAATTAGATTAATTTTGCTATTTAAAGCTGCATCATAAAAACAGAGTGAGACTTTAACTAACCAAAAATGGAAGTTTATCTGTGACGTCATTCGTAGACGGGTCTCACCTTTTCCTGCGACGTCATTCGTAGACGGGTCTCACCTTTTCCTGCGACGTCATTCGTAGACGGGTCTCACCTTTTCCTGCGACGTCATTCGTAAACGGGTCTCACCTTTTCCTGTGACGTCATTCGTAAACGGGTCTCACCTTTTCCTGCGACGTCATTCGTAGACGGGTCTCACCTTTTCCTGTCGGATGGTCTGGCAAACGTCATGGCTTCTGGGAGAGGACTCCCGGTCGACGTCGCCTTTTCACCAGCAGCGGGCTTCGAAAGGTCCGAGAATTAGCAACTGTTCCGCAGGCGGCTTCGACCGTGACACATCGACGTACACCGACCGATAACAACTGCGGATCGCCCTTGGCCATTGCGGATTCGCGAGTGGGCAGCATTTTTTCCCCACGTTTAATGCTTTGTGGATTGATAGGAAAAGTCCAAGACTTCCTATACCTCGCGTTTCTTGTGTTTGCTGTCTTTGTTGACTTTGAAGCCGGAATATCTCAAGCTGTACATCGATTTGTTTATTCGTGTTATCATCTGTAATTCCACCCCCCACGGGATTATTTTTAAGTGATGCCAAGCTCCCGTCATTTTGTAATACTCTTTAATCTTAATTATTAGTAAACTATCAATGGAAATAGTTTTAAATAGTATTTCCTGTTCAGCGCTGACTCTTTAAACTGCATAAAAGCAGAACATATTCGTTTAAAGTTATTTTCATTTTTCCTAGAAACAATTATAAATATTATAGAGGGAAGAGGAATAAAATATTTCCAGCCTTATTTTTGAATTTAGAATGAATGAGATGAAATACTGAGAGTATATACCCTATTTACGTCTACACTGCTCGTGCAACCTCGTGATTCTCTAAGCATTCTGGGAATGTCTAGATTGCATGGATCATGCATAAAGCTAATTAAGCCATATTGCTTCTTTTCACGAACATGTATAGATTGTTCAGTATTCTGCAAAATAATAATCGTGCATGTTACTTTCAGAGTTTTTTTTTTCTATTTTACTGAACAACGTTTTAACTTCTTGTGTGTGTTTGCGCGTCTGTCTGTCTGTCTGTCTGTCTCCGGGACAGATCGCATGTTTTCCACTAGGCGCCAGGTCGGTCGTATCGAGCCACCGACGTGGGCAAGAACATTCCATATGTCCACGAGGGTTTTTGCACTGTGCCTGTCCTGCAGAGGAAATTCGGCTCATCTAGATCATTTTTTAAAAAAATCTAAACCATAAATATCTTTTACATCCTATTCGGCTTGAAAAATTTATATCCAAGAATCTGTCAAACATCTGAGTTTTGCGTTGAATGGTAATACAATTTTGGTTGTTTCGTTATATTATATTTGCTATTTCACTCTTTCCTGTTCTTATTTTTACGACGCTGAACCCATACCCCCGAGGCGCTGCTGTGATTGTTTCATCTATTTCCTTTCTCAGTTGAAGAAAGCTTAAAGTATAATATGAAATTTTCTTTTGTTAAAACTATACTTTGTGCATGCTAATATCCTTTATTTCAGTTTCTCTACAAGACACTTCCACAGATTCTGGGAATAAATTAGACTGTTCCCCAACAACATATCGTATCTCAGAACAAGATATGTGAATGGTAATTACCTGCCAAAAGAACCTCAGAATCCAGTACCATCGGAACGAATGGCATTTTCGTTTATCCTGTAGCTATGCACAATTTTGTCTGCTCGGTGCACGGCACAAATCACGTGAACAAATAATGTTATACAACGATGCCTGACCTGTTAAAGATATACCAGGTATTTTTTCTTGTTTTTTATTAAATATTATTTCCCAGTACTGAATGATAATGATTATTTTGCAAAGGTTTAAAGTCAAAGCTATTTTGAGAGAAGCTAATTTTCCAAGAAGACAGCCAGGAGCTTGAGAATAAACTGGCCGTAGGTCAGAAAGTTAGTTTCGTTAGTAAGAAAACAGAAATAAGCGTCTTTGAATGAACGAGGTGTCAATGATGAGGTGCCATCGAGAAACGGCGACGTTGAGACGACGAGTGATAACAAGCAGACGGATGATGATGAATCACAGGAAATGGAACGTCGTGGGCTGGATAAACGTAAAGTTTACACATGATCTGACATTTTAGTTGTTTAGATGCGGGAGGCAGAGTTCGATCGAGAGTGGGTTGCCAAAAGTGCATGGGAATTGATGTGCGGGGTTTTATTGGAAAACATTCAAAAGAGAAAGTCCGAATTAAATGGGCGACGTCGTTTCAAAGTTTATTACGTCATTTTTAGAATGGATAAGGTAGTTGGAGTAAACGGTAAGCAGATTGGTGCACAGTGACCCCCCCATTTTTATTGCCACTTCGTCATATGCGAAGACCCTTCAAAACCTGGAGAAGCCAATCGCCTCGACGGCGATGGTACGGATGACAAGCTACGTGTGATGGGAACGGGCCGCCTTCACGGTCCCGCATCGTCCGTGGTAGCGCTTAGAAGCACTTTTCCGAGAATTTCATCCTCCTCCTAATACGAAAACGTGAGAGAGTTGCGCCAACTTTAGGGGTTTTAAAGCATTTGGGTGTTGGCGAGGGGCCTTCAACCTCGGTGAGTCGATAAAGAAAGGGGACGCAGTTCCCCGGAGTGCTTTAGCATCTCTTTCGGCAAAGAAATAACCACCGTAATGAGACACCCAACATTGGAGAAGATGGAGAAGATGCATACGTTCTGGATAGAAGAGAAGAACCGGCGGAGGATGAGGCTGGTCAACTCACAGGTTTTGGGATAAGGCTTAGCAACCATACAACCAGCTTATAGAAAAAGGAGCACAAGAGCCATTTAATGCAAGTAAAGGGTGGGAGGTCGTTTGATATATTTCTGCGCCGCCAATACCTTCATAACGTGAAGATCCGTGGAGCGTGAGCTGGAGCCGAGTCTCCGGGCCAGTTACGAACTGTGATCGAAGAAGAAGGTTACGACCCAAGACCAATGTTTAACGCAGGAGACGATGGGTTGCTCTGGAAGCGGATGCCCTAGAGAGCATGCATCGTCAAGGAGAGAGAGAGCGGCCGAGGACAGCCTCTTGACCAGCGGTTGGTAGCCACGCTCGAGGCTCACGTTCTTACGGATGCTGCCGAGAACACAAAAGCTCTCTGGGACGACGGGCGCCATCTACTGGGAAATGCTCCATGTCTACGGGAAGAACGGGTTAATGAGTTTGAGGGCGGGGGTTCAGAGGATTTTTAAACGGAGTGGGAGATGCTGTGCGACTAGGACGGGAGGTTGGCGGGGAGGTTAAGGACTTAGCATCGAACAAACCGGCCAACCCCCTCCACTCTCGGGCTGCGCTTGACACGGACCCTAGTCTGGAAAGGAGAGTGCAGTTTCAATGCAACTTGAACACTGCTCTTGCTCCCTGAAAACAAACGAACAAAACAAACAATGTACAATCGAGAGGGGCGATAGAAACCTCCCCTGTCTCCGCAGCACCCGTTGAAATCTGTCCGGACCCTCGACACTCCCACAGTCCGGTAAGTCACCCGTCAGCCCCCTACCGCCGCCATCGAAACATCACACAGGACGAGGGCGAATTTCTTTTGTACGCGTGGAGGGACGTAAATATATCACCGGTGGAAATCTGGGGGGGGTGCCAGAGTCCGACAGGTATTTACATTTATTCGTGTAGAAAAAAAACAAAACAGTCGCGGGTCCCAAAGATACCCAACGGCAGTTTGCACCTTAGCCGAATCAGTCGTGGATTTCCTTACGACGTCGTGGTAGGGAGGTGACGTCACGGTTTGTACAGACATTACACGGAGTGAATAAATATTTTAGAATTCCCGTAATTGGCAAAGTCCGTACCGGACGAGGCCGCCTTAAAAATTCATGCAAATGACATATCATCTGCGCATGTTTGAAATGAAAAAATGTAATCGACCTCTTCTGGTATTGGTACTGTTGGCATTTGAAATTATCATCGCAGATTATTACCGTATTACGTCCAACAAAACGCTTCTCTCTATCTCTCTCTCTCTCTCCTCTGGTGACATCATCATCATCTCTCTCCATCTCTATCTCTAGTGGCATAATCATCATCTCTCTCTCTCGCCTCAGCTCTCTCTCTCTCTCTCTCGCGCTCTCGCTCTCGCGCTAGGGACATCATCATCATCTCTCGCTCTCTTTGGTGACATCATCATCTCTAGCTCCATCTCTAGCTCTAGTGCATAATCATCATCTCTCGCTCTCTCTCTCTCGCTCTAGCTAGTGACAGCATCATATCTCTCTCTCTCTCTCTGGTGACATCATCATCATCTCTCTCCATCGCTATCTCTAGGGGCATAATCATCAGCATCTCTCTCTCTCTCGATCTCTCGCTCTTCTCTCTCTCTCTCTAGTGACATCATCATCATCTCTCTCTCTCTCTGGTGACATCATCATCATCTCTCTCCATCTCTATCTCTAGTGGCATAATCATCATCATCTCTCTCTCTCTCTCTCTCTCTCTCTCTCTCTAGTGACATCATCATCATCTCTCTCTCTCTCTCTCTAGTGACATCATCATCATCTCTCTCCATCTCTATCTCTAGTGGCATAATCATCATTCTCTCTCTTTCTCTCTCTCTCTAGTGACATCATTATCATCTCTCTCCATCTCTATCTCTAGTGGCAATATCATCATTCTCTCTCTTCTCTCTCTCTCTCTCTCTCTCTCTCTCTCTCTCTCTCTCTCTCCTCTCTCTCTCTCTCCTCTCCGGAGTGATTCTTGCATAAACCGGGCACTAATTGGTGGGAAATCTCAAGGGTTTGTATAAAACGTGACTATATTTCGTCTCGATCTCTCACCTTCTGCCTCCCACTGACCCTCCTATCCTTGACACTGTGGGTGTGTTTTTTTTTATTATGATAAGTGGGAGGGCGAAACTTGCTTCACAGACAACGTTCAAAGCGCGCACATCGCCTCGCCGAAGATTTTACTTTCGCTACATCGAACAGTGGCGATCGTAAGACAAGAAATCGCTTTCCGAGGCCGAAACCTACCGCCATTCTTTTTGGACCAGCCCGTAACCCAATCCATTCTGATCTCTGCACGTACGTAAATGGACTCCACGCGTCTCTCTCAGTCTTCTTGCTCGCCCGAGTGATTGGGAGACGAGCACGAAGCACCCCAACACGTGTTTTCTAAATATGCAACAACAACAAAAAAAGAATGCCTTATTTATGGCGAGTTCTTCTTTCCCCTCTTGTTGGCTTTGACGCGTCAAACTGATCTCCCCATAAGCCTCCGAAATGTCTCGGCGTCAGATATCGATCTCAAGAACACCAGATGTCTGCCGTCGTTCCAGTGACAACGAACGGGTTATATGTACTCTATACGAATCCATGGACGTAATAAACGGGCTTTTTTGGGGGGGGAGCTTTGTTGAAGACATTTAATTAGTTTTCTCTCTTTCCCAATTCAAACATCTTCGTTTTGCTTGTTTCATTTTATTTCGGACAGTCCAGCTGTGCCGCCATGGAATTATCGAACCTTTAAAATGAAAAGCAACCGCATCTTTTGCCTCTCTCGGTCTCCCTCTCTTCCTCCCCGAACCACGACGGCGTATTAAAGGGCAAGACAGAGGAAAATATTAAAATCGCCGGTAATTCTTCTAGTTACGAGGTCTGCCGAGAAGGTCGTGAAGCAAACACGAGGGCGGTCAAGAACGACCGAGTAAGATAGAACCGTCCATCACAATAAGGTCGAGTGCGAGCGACATTCGATCTTTTGCGCCTTCCTGGAATTCGAACCTGCAATTTGCCTTAGCAGCCGGTCTCCTGTTACCAGAAACTAATCACGGGCCCGTCGAAGACTTGGAGATTAAGGATTAACGGCGCATTAGGAACAAGAAACGAATAGATGAGAATCTCGTGCTTTTTTTTGTTTTTTTTTTTGTCTGGTAGCTGAAGTTCCGCCAAGTTCGCCAATAGAGCGGCATAAACGTTTTGAATTTTCTTTTGGCTTTGCTTCATATACAGGAACATCGAAGGCCGCTGGGAAAGCAAAACGGTGAAGGGGCACCATCCGTCCCTTCTAGCTCTTCTCCCTATTTTACATATGCTCGTCAGAAATAATTAAATCACTCTCAAAACTAGGAAGGCTTGACTGCTGCTTCCTTCACCGTTTTACTCGCGAAAAGCATCGACTTCCAAGTGCGGAAATTATTATCTCTCCGCCCAAGAGAGATTTAAATAATTTTCTTTTCCTCTCCCAAGAAAAAAAAAATACGCATAAGAATCTTTGAAAAAAGACTTTTCTATGATCCGGGGGGCTTCTCGATCTGGTAGCACTCTTCAGTCATCTAGAAACTGAAGAGTAAATAACGCTTAGAGAATCGGATTGAAGCAGTTGACAGGGAGAAACAACGCCACTGAGAACATAAGTGGCAAAACCCACGTCAGCCCCCTCAGTCGGATCATACATCTAAACAAATATTCCGTCCTAAAATCTTTGGCATAATTAAAAAGGTAAGCACCTGGTTTCTAATTCAAAAATCGCTTTGGCTTAAGTATTATCGGACTGGAATGAAAGAATTCGTCGTGGTATCTCCTCTGGCGAGCTCCCAGTGTTTGATGGCTATGATTTCAACTTCTTTTCAATTAGATTTCCATTTTTCTCATTAAAAAAAAAATCAAACTCCTTTGCTTCCTTTGAATGGCTTTGTTTGCGTTTATGCCCTTCCGGCGTGTTTTTGTTCAAAAAAATACACACCGATTTTTTTTTTTTAAAGATTGAGACTGCAATTAATTCATTTCGAAATCAATAGTGTTAGAAAATAATTCGCTTTGAGGCAAATTGTATTTTGTTTCTAACGATTTATATCAATTTATTACTTTCGCCTTATTGCAGTCAGACGTACCGCGGTTTTCTTCTTTAAAGTTTTTACCCTTTCTTAAACAAAAACACCAAAAAAAGTTTCTGCCAAATAACATTTTTTTTTTGAAAAGCTAAACAAATTTAATTAATTTTATATTTGAAAACTCGAAGTAAAGACGGCCGAGGAACCTGTCAGCCCTCATTCGTCGTGACGAATCATCTTCATCCGTCTTTTCTTCTTCTTCTCCTTTCCTTTGTAAAGCGAAAGAATGGAGGAGTCTCGATGGGTAGAACTTGAGCCTGTCGTGTAGGCGGCGCTGCGGTCCGGTAGACAGGACCGCGCGAGCATCGAACCACTTCCGCGGACTAGCTCAGCTAATGGCGACGAACCAGGAGCTAATCCCACCCAGAACTAACAAAGGGCGGTAATCGCTTTCGGTGACGTCATCTTTTTTTTCTCTCTCTCTCTCTCACGTGGTGTTTTACTGAATGCTTCGCTATTCACGTTCTAGTCTTCTTAAGTGATTATGACCGGGAACTTATCCTGCTGTTCCACCGTTATATAAACCCCGGACTGTTTCACCACCTCGCGGGTACAACGATGTGGCGGAGAGTTATTATTTTAATATTGAGAAATGTTTAGAATTAAAAAAATTTATTTTACAGGGAATAGATTATTATACTTAAAACAACAAAAACAAATATCCATCCCCCCCTGAAAGTTAGTCATCTGATTTCTTGCAAATATAAAATAGATGTGTTAGAGTAATTTAGAATCCGACTGCGTTCTTCATCAGTAACTTGGATGCTGGACATTCCCGGCTGATTCTCTTTAATTTATCTTTCAAAATAGAAAACCAGATTTCCTCTCGAAACATTCGCAAAGTGCGGTCAGGGTTTGAAGAGAGACTTCTAAATGGCCTCTCGTTTTTGGTGAACAAAATACAAGAATGTTTAGGGTCAAAAGAACGTATTTATTTCCGTGCCAAGCCCATTTTTCGTTTACCGGCGCGTGAGACATCTTCATTCTCTTCGGTCGGTACTGGCGTCGAATTGTGGTGCAATGTATCAATCCGATGCTTTAGCCTAAGAGTCGGTTTGCAAAATATGCCAAACAAATAGACGAACGCCTACGCTTCTTTTTGCTTTTTTTTAAACAGCATCCCTATGCTACCCGGCTTCTCTGACTCTCTTAAATACTTTTGCCGAACCCCATCCTTGACTAAAGCTTCGTTTCGGAGGAAAAGTCGAAATGCAGTCACTTATACCGAGAGACTTTTTAAAGAGCTCATTATACGTTTGGCGGCCGCGCCGAGGAGGAGGAGGAGGGAGGAAGGAGCGGGTTCTCTTGATTACAAGCCAGGCCGAGACTGTAAAAGATGGTTTTCGAAATGCATGCTTGTTTGTTTGCTTTTTTTTAAATTGGAAAAATAATGTAACCGACACCATCGGCACAGTAAAATCTAACAATGATAGTAGGTGGGCGTAAGTCACGTGGTAGTAGGTCATATGCAAATGATGCCAGGAAGAATCGACGTCGCCTCGGAACTCGCTGCGAGTTCTCGGCCGATATCACCAGGCTAGTGATGTCAACGAGATCTGTTAATGGCTGATCAGAAGAATGGCCATAAGAGATAGTCACTGCTCCCTAGATACTATAGAATTTTCTCGCAGTTAAAGGAACTCGAATGTGACACAAAGAAATCTTATCAGACTCCGTCTTGACTGCGCAGAATTATGTTCTAGACGTTCGTGTTGGACTCCATTTGAACGATCGTTAATGCGATACTTGATTAGCTTAAGGTGAAGTCACTGCTGGACGATAGTGAGGGCAACGAAGGGATACTTTCTGTTGTCTGTTATGTGTATCTCAGCATCCAGAAAAGCGCCATACTGCTGCCGCCAGTTGCGATGTAAACGTTATGGCGGCAGTTTGGAGAGAAATTATGGTACGCTGAGGAATTTGTCTGGTCTCGCCAAAACGAGATTGCGACACCAGACCGTTTTTACCACTTCATCAACTACTGGCACCAGGTTTCGTCAAACGACAGGGCACAGAGCCGGGAGTGTCATCGCGTTCCTTAGGTCTAACGACACAACTACGATGGGATGGGGAGAAGGCAGGTTCCCAAATATTTCCACCCAACGGCCGTCTTCCTGTAGACGCTTAACACGATCCTGACAGGGGGAGCAGCACCAGGAGAGGTAATCAGACGTCACATATCAGGCGTGCACCAACACCACCCTGGCTGCATACAGTCACCAGGTGGCCTCACCCGGTGCTGCCTATGCCACTTGACTTATGATTTTCCAACATAGTAAGGCGATGGTGGAAATCAAGATCGTTCATTCAGCCATGAGCAATAAAATCAATGGGGAAATTTAGCGAAGGGATGAATTGATTTCTACGACCTCTGTTTAATCTTTGTGTTCCCAAGTGGAATTTAATAAGCTGTAAAATTCAAACAGACCTAGAATGTTGTGATCAGTATTTATTAACTCTTATTATTACTGATGTCTGTTATCTATGCCTTTATAACCTGTTTCGTGTTTTTACTCCACAGTTTGGAGATTTTTTGTTGAAACTCCCCACTGATTCTCTCCATACACCGAACCCTTGCATAACAATTTAACTACCCGGGAAAATTGTTTCCGTCTATAATTTATGTATCCATCCATATAAAACGGTAGACCGTGAGGCCAAAAACTTGCGGTAGCTGAGATATTTCCCCATTAACTCGGAGTCAGGGGTTAATAATCGATCCAAAAACTTCCGGTAAGTGCAACCGATTTCTCGCTTTAGTAGGTTTTGTATATTGAATAATCCCGTCTGTTTGGAGAGGCAGGTGTTACCACTGTACACAAACGTTCTTGATGTCCTGCCACACTATCAGTGCAGCCAGGATCGATCCCGCTAACAGCATAAATCTGTTGGGCCTACCAGAGAGGTTTTCCAGGTACTGCATGCACACCGTGGTCTGCAGTTACATACGTCCAACACTCTACGTCTTTTGTGCTTACAGTTCCGGCAAATATTAAAGAAACACCATGTTAGTCGGTCAACTATTGGTATTTCAGAATCCACAGTAAGTAACTAGCATGTGGAGCAGAAGACAAGTTTTGATAACTCGTCAGTAACCGAGAACTAATCCGTCCTTACTAACCCTTCACCTCCCACAGCGGTTCGACGGGTTTTCTCCATCTTTTAATAGCGGTATTTAAAAATTGTAATTAAACAGAATATTGTTCCGTGTGTTTTGCGCAACGGTCCGTAGTCCAGCGACATTTGTTGGTCTATGTACTGCCGTCAACTCAGCAACGCTCATGGGACTACATCCGGGAATCATCCGAGTACCGACCTCTCGGCAGAAATTAAAGAAATACCTGCAAATTTTGTGTGTAAATCACATAAAAAATGTGCAATTACCGAGCATAGCTTTCTAAATCACTGTGTCTGATATCTGCATCATTAATTTCAGTTACAGTGTATAAGTCGAAACGATATTTCTGAGGGGTTTTTCCGACTTTTAAAATAAAATGAGAGAGAGAGAGAGATGGCGTTAGTACAGAGAGAGATGACGTCAGTACAGAGAGAGAGAGATGACGTTAGTACAAAGAGAGATGACGTCAGTACAGAGAGAGAGAGAGATGACGTTAGTACAAAGAGAGATGACGTCAATACAGAGAGAGATATGATGTTAGTACAAAGAGAGATGACGTCAGTACACAGAGAGAGAGAGAGATGGCGTTAGTACAGAGAGAGATGACGTCAGTACAGAGAGAGAGAAAGAGAGAGATGACGTTAGTACAAAGAGAGATGACGTCAGTACACAGAGAGAGAGAGAGATGACGTTAGTACAAAGAGAGATGACGTCAATACAGAGAGAGATATGATGTTAGTACAAAGAGAGATGACGTCAGTACACAGAGAGAGAGAGAGATGACGTTAGTACAAAGAGAGATGACGTCAATACAGAGAGAGATATGACGTTAGCACAAAGAGAGATGACGTCAGTACAGAGAGAGAGAGAGAGAGCAAAGTAATAGCTACCATGAATAAAAATAAGTATTAAAGCACTCTCGATATAGGTAAGCCATTTTATTTTGGCTAATTGGGCATCAGCCATAGTTAGCTATTATTTGGTCTTGAGTGGCTAAAGCGGAATGGGCTTAACAATGAAAAGAATAAAGTAGCGATGATGATGAGCAGTGGAGATGCAAACCGCTGGAAGTAACCGCCGGTAGTGTACGTTGATAGTGATAATATAAAGCAGAAAGTAGAAGACTAGTATTCGCCGTTATCTCGTTACCGGTAAATGCGCCAACCCCCTAATTTCCGTTCTTGTAATGTAAATCAGTTGACCCCACCCCCAGTTTCTTTCAGTATATTTTGTTTCTGAACATTTGGTGGCTGTTGCTCTTGTTGTTGCTCGAAGAAGTTTAGTTACTTATCATTAACCTCTTTGGAAAAATTAGTTTTTAACCTGTCTGAAAATCCCGGCGCCTGACTCAGCTTTTTTTTTAAAACCTTAGACCAAGATAACCACCTGACAAGGAACGAACGAGCCTTTTTTAAATATTAGAAAGTTTGATATTTTAAAAAGTTTTGCCACGAGGAAGCAAAATTTTTTTTATAGTGACCGAGTTATTCTTAGCACCAAACACTAACCCCAAAACCTGCAGTGGGGGCCTTCGAGTTTCGAACTCTGGCTTTCGTTATCTTGAAGACAGACTAACTTCTTCTATTACTAGTACCGCCCAACGTCTACCATCGTTGCGGCTTACTGATGGCGAAACTATACCTTAAAACGCAATAAATTTGTCTACAGGTAAGATAGAAAATCCCTGGCCTTTTCTATATATTTGGAAGACTTTAAGAGTTTTTGGGAGGAAAGATTTATAGCGAAAGTTCACATCCAATCTAACTTGTCTTCTTTATTATATATATATAATATATATTTGCTCTTTCTATATATAAATAATATAAAATTGCAAACACTACAAGATGGTGAGGTAAGAACGAGACGTTTTCGCCGACGATCTGGACATCTCCCATTGTCTATCAATAGACCCAAAGCGTGAACCTGCACGTTTCGGACAGTTATTATTTACTCTTCTGTCGCTTTTTCTTTAGAGTTTATTATCTACGCTGTTACATTAAAAAAACCATCTCCGGAGATTTTACCGTGCGAGTCAGATAAGACGAGATTCTGCATCCTGGACAGAGTTTGTTTCTCGGTAAACCAGCATCTTCGAGGTCGACTCTTCTCCGTTTGTTCATCATCTTTTCGTGCGGTTCCAGTCTCGTCCGGCTTTGCGCGGTCTGTCCTCAGCTTCTTTTGTTCCGGTCCTGCTGCCTTCGATATTTTACTCGCATGCAGATGGTAAAACGGATTAGTAGACCCGATATTTCTTAGGATAAGGTTCTGCTTTTACCATTTGTTGTTGGTCTATTTCGTCTCTTTCTTGTTTGTTTAAAAGAAAGAGACAGGGAAACACATTCTGATGTTATAAACCAAACGGTCAAAGACACTATTTTCAGGAAGAACGGCAGATTTCATCCAAGGAAAGGTTCGACCTGGGGCAGAATTTGAGCCTCCTCCATCTCTCTTCTCCCTGCCGTATCAAGGAAAAAAGCATCTCCCCCGTCTCTCTCTTTTTTTCTTTACTACTTAAGGCAGCGACATATCTCGGCGAAAGTCTCGTCTCGGAGACGCGAGACCGGAGAACGTTCATACTTAGCTGGGAGAGATAGATTTAGACCGGCAGCGACGACGATGGAGGCGGAAACAGCGGGCTGCGAGCGATGCCAGATCCTCGGCTTTTCAGATCGCCCCACCGCTGGAGTTTGGCTGCCACGTCGCTCCTCATTGTTCGTTCGCAATACAGCCCGAGCGTACGACCGGCTCGAATCTCGACGGGGGAACTCATTAAAGAACAAAACAAATACACCAGTCATTTTTATTTTTTTAGTAAATAAAGAGCTTTCCAAGACCATTTGGAACGGGTACGGCGGCAGTGATGAAAATCGACATCTTTGGAAGCACTGCATTAAAACAGAAGAGGAGGAAAATCTAATGCGTATGGCCCAGCGGCTGAAACTTCTCTCGCCGAACGCTCTTTCTATGCTCTTTCATAAAACATTTGTAGTATGATTTCCGTATTTTCGAATAACTGGTAGGTTCTGGTGCATTAATGCAAACCATTTTATCAAGAATATGTTTTACCTCGAGTGAATATTCCTCATTTATGTCATTAATGGTAAGAAAGAGTATGTATTAAATGCTGTCGGCTGATATACTTCATATACATTCTGGAGTTAAAAACTTCTTCTTTAGATTTCTCGTCGAATTCGCTTTTATTTTCTTTTTCAAAACCAATAAATGCACCGTCCGGGCTAGTTTTAAATGGCTTAGCATCCTTCGTTTCCGTGGTAAGTAAGCATTCAGGTAGACGGTATATTCGGTTCGGTGTTTGAATCTCACTGAGTCTCGCTAGGCTTCTACTTGTCCCTACCAATGGTCTCACGTGGTTTGAGACATTTAGGAGGGGGTGGGGGTTATGGTCTTAGGGAGATCGACAAGGTGGGGTACAGCGTGTACTTCATAAGCAGTAGTAGTGGGACTGCTACAAACGAATTATTTCTTACCTCTTATTAATCTTTAAAAAATGTTGTCGCAGACATAATTCTACCCATATCTCTCTCTCTCTGTGATGACGTCATCTCTATGTTGACGTCATCTCTCTGTCACTCTTTGTGTGTGTGTGCTGACGTCATCTCTGCGTACTGCAACAGTTCCATCCTGAGAAATTCGGAAGACATCTTCGAAACGCAATTAAAAAAATCTGCAAGCGATTGGTCAGTAGGACACCGGGAATCTTTCCCTTATCTGCGGCATTAACTTTCCAGCAAATTATGTACTGCTGACGGTTAATTCTGAATAAATCGATATTTTCTAAATACGTTTATTTAAATTCACAAATGAGGCACTTAAACAGAATCGCGATTAAATGTCATTTTTCGCTCTAAAGACGCGACGCGTAAAACGCTAATTTTACGAAACATAAGCCAAAATAAGCTGACAATGAAGGTTAGCATATCAGACGACGCCATTATTCGTAACCTAACGTTGCTTTTTAGACGCACAAACAGTTAGTTGATGAATTACCTCCCTTACAGTTTGATTAATTCTCGCGTGAGATATCTGGGGGCGGGACGGGGGGGGTGTGTGGAAACGACGGATAATAAATTGCCACCAGTGAGATTGGTGTTTAAAGTCCGCTGTTTTCTTTTCCCATAGTGACTTAAAACGAAATGCACTTTTCAACTCGTTAAAGCCAAACGTCATTTCACCAAGCAGCGAACTTTGGGAACTTATGGATGATAAGCATGACATATATAAAACTGAGTACTGACGAATTAATTAATTACTGCATACTATGGAGCTGAATTCATTCCGTTTTGTGGATGAGTTCAGGTTTTGCTTGAACCTTTAAAGATGCACGCCCTAAGACAACCTGAGATTACGGAGTGGAAACACAGAGGAGTTTGGTACCAAGAAACATCGGATAGCACACTTTGAATATACCCCATGCCTCTATATCTTCGCCGTTTCGTAGAGACACCGGAAATGATCTTCGATTTCTGAATATTCGAAGAAAATAAAGTCTTGCAGTTTTTAATCCTTTTCCAGACTTTCCAAGAAAGACTCCGGTAAATTAAAAAGATTTTAAACAAGCAAATGCGAAGGAATTTCGTTCTTGCTGTTGTCAATTTCAAGAAATAATTTATAACCAAGTCATTCAACTCATCTATATTCGAGGTTTGTAAATTAGAAAATAGATTTTTGTAGTGAAAGAATTTTGAATGACGTGAATAAAAAGGTATGAATCCTATTTGTTAAGTTTTTTTTTCCGATCAGCGTAATGCTGTTGTTGTTCAAGGGGCCCACCATGAAACAATAGCCTCGACAGTTTCTGTCTTCTTTGACGGATTAAATCAAACTAAAGATTAATAGACTTTCTGGTAAAATTTCAAGGGTCTTCACCTACCCGTTCAGACGAAATGGACAGAATTACAATGTTGGATACCTTCTCTTTTTTTGTGATGTGGGCTTCAAATTAACTCTTTCTTTAAGAAAAAATTTTAAAAAATCCTGCAAGATGATGAAAAGTAGGCTTAAATTTTTAGGGGCTTCAATAGACTTTTCGGAGTATGGTATACGCAACCTCTGATTTAGTTTCCAATTTTTCGAAATTATTTACATTTTGTTTTAAATAAACTTCAGATGATGATCAGCAAAACGAGTCCAACATACCGATATAAACCGAGTTCAACGCGAACGCCTGAGAACGCGATAAATTGAGACCATTTTACCTAAATGTAAAAGAATAAAAAAAAGGAAGAACACGAAACAGTTCTGACATGTTTTTTACCTCTTTATTTTCATCGCTGAAGTGACCGGACACAAATTATCGTACCCATTACCAGGAATAACTAAATAGGCTTCTGTCGGCTCTTCGGAGTTGGCCATCTTGAACTCTTTTGAAATAAGGATACAAAAGGTAGCGGCGTCAAAACAAATGCGGCGACCAGAGAACTCCGTCTTTTCTATTAATAGTTAAGACACGTGGACCATACAGCACTGCATAAGTATGATGCAAAGGGAGTTTGGTCTTCTCGACAACAAAGCTATGGCGTAGTCCATACGTGTTCCATATGTATCAGAGTTTAGATTAGCTCAACTTCCCCGCACTTGATGATATAGTTGGGTCATTACAAAATGTACTGATAAAGCAAATTAAGTCTGCGCGATAGTGGACTGAAATGTTCTTTCCGGTTTTCCAGGCCGTTCATCTTGACTTCCGTGTTGCAGATTGCTGTCAGGATAAGAGAAAGAGAGGGGTCGCGTGATTCGACGGTCAGAGTGAGAGGCAGGTTGCTCTGAATCTGCGACTCGAGGATGAGACAGAGCAAAATATCACTGTTAGTGTTCGTCGAGTAAAGGAGAGAGAGTAAGCTAACCATCGACAAGGGTGGTAATCGTTGGTTACAAAGCGATGTAGAGGAACCCCTTTGTTCGCTCCGTACCTTCCAGTCCGCACACAAGGCTTGCAGGAATCGCTAATACTGTAAATGTGCCACAACATACTGCTCATTGTTGTTTACAACAGCTGAGCAACAGTGGAAGCGGGCCAAGGAGAGGACACATTGGTCCATGGTTTTGGTGTAATGGCGCGGAAATCAAGCTAGAACGGTGAAGCGTCCGGCCCGGTGTTCATTGAGTGACATCTGAGTTCAGTAGCACGCGTATCCCATTTTCTATAATAATCTTTGGCCACTTTTCCAATACGGGGGCTTTGTTAGTTCAAGAAGTTTTGCAGAATGATTGGGCCAGTCGTCGCACCCAAAACCCAACACGCGTCGGAAGTAACAAAAGGGGGCTGCGGATTCTTCCTGGGCACCTGGGATCCTTGACATGAATCCGATTGAGCAGGTCTGAGACCGCCTCGAGAAGACAAGACTTTCCACTACGTGTGGAGGAAAACCTAACCGTGGAAAAATTTTGGATCGTGCTCTCATAGATCTCGTGGAATCCTACCAGACATTAATTCGTGTACACAAATGTCTTCCAAGGGGTTATCGCTCTCTTCTGGCAGGAATCTATATTTCTCTACTTCGACTTCAATTAGTAAAACAAACCAAAAAAAAAAAAATCCAACTATCGCGTAATTCTGGAGATAAACGTTATAAAAAATAATTACAAGCTGATCAAACAGTGAAGAACGTTACTGACCAGGCAAACAACTTTTATCAGCATAGCGTGTTTGCATTTATTATTATCCGTGCAGTCCTGTGGTAATTTTTCTATGAATATTTAGTCCATGTCTAACGTAACACAAACAACCTATTAGGATGGGCATTACATAATTTGCATAGTAATAGATATTAATTTCACATCAAGGGAATGAATGCAACGTAATTCCAGGTTCGGTGCACAAAAGCCTTGGATTAACAATGAGAAGAAAACAAATTTGATGGTTTCTCGTGGCAGGGATGAGGATACGATCTGAGACCGACGGGTTGGGGAACGCATCATGACCTGTCGTAAGCAACTCAGTGTGATTTCCACTGGGTGGAATTATTGACGGAGGCAGGATGAACGTACTCTTTGGTTTTCTGACGAAGCTGGATAGACCAGTGATCGGTAATAGAGAATTCGCAGCGGTGATAATATTTATCCTGATGCTGCATTTGATGCTTTGAGATTTCTACACAGCGTCAGCCTTGATCGTGAAAGACGCAGCCTCCTGCTATCTCTCAGATGTTTGTTTTGCTAATCTCCTGATAGGTGGCTTTATAACCGTTTTTTTCTTCTCGTTTTGCCCCTTTATTTAGTAATGGACTTTCTTTTCTCGACATTTGCATGACACGAATAAACACGAGATATTCCCCGATCATATCTGAAATAATCCAAGAATCAGAATACTTCCGGTTTATTCTTTATCCGAAGCCTTCTTGCATACAAGTTCATTGGCTCATCCATTCGAGCTAACGAAAATGCAACCACAGCAATTCTTTAAAAATCTTGCCCTATAATTGTAATTTAACTTTTTTTAAAATCACCTTTTTTAAGCTTTAAGATGGAATAGGTAAACAGTTCGGGGGGGGGGGGGGTTGAAACGATTCTTCAAAAGTTCGAAAAGAATATGCACGGATCGTCCTACGCCATTTCCCGCGAATTCTGTTTCGGAATCTTAAAAGTTTCTCGGTTTCGAAGATTTGTGTTTGCAGAAGGAAAACCGACAACGAAATTATTGCTTTCTTAAGCCTCTGAAGAAAGAAGAAAAAAAGCGAAGCAGGTTTCCCAACGGCGGTGCCGACCGACTATCGAGCACGGCCGCGTCGCTTCAGGCGATCCTATAACTGGTCTCCATCTCGACACCCGTCGAGTGGTTGCTTTACGCACCGCTCGCCGATACTTATAGCGGATTTTCTTCTTTGAAAGCGTAGAAGCTACTTTAATGTGCATAAGTGTCGAAAGCTGACAGAGGCTGACGGGAGATCGAAGATAAATTTGCGCTTGGAATTTAAATAGCAGCGAGATCTGTAATCGTGTTGCTAGAAGAGTGTGTGTGTGTGTGTGCAAATTAGATGGAACTGCTGGAAGGCTGGGCTTAGCGAAATAAATATAACAATAAAAGAAAGAAAAATTCCAAAATAATTCCTTAAAACACGTCTTTCCGCAAAATTAGAAATTCTATAACATTAAAACCCACTTGATATTGAGTTCTAAATCGTCTTCACAACCTGGAATTCTTTCTTCTATCCTCTCCTTCTTTTAAAAGAACAACAAACAAACAAGAAGAATCACTTTATTTTTCTGGTTCTCATTTTATTTATTCTTTTCTTAAAAAACCCGACCCTGCCCTTTAATCGATCTTGCATAACTCTGTCTTTCCCTTTCGTTTATACCTTCCACTCCTTCACGATGTCTTGGTGACGTAATTTATAAATGTAGTCTCCGCGCCACAACATTCCCTCAAGGATACTCTCATAAGAATGCTGGAAATTAAATCTCTGATTTATTTTGTTGGTATTATTTTATGAAAGCACCCACCAATCAGTTCGTCCTGCGCAACTTATTAACAATGTGGAGAACGAAATAGAAAGTTCCACGACGTAGTTCAAAAGAAACGTATCTTTAAATTAATTAATTGTTTTTTTAAAAAAAAAATTGGGCAAATGGACAGATGCCCACGGAAGTAATTAATTAAGCAAACTGTTTTGTCATAATTACGAAAGTCAGGTGGAAATTGCCATTAATAATAATGGTGGCATGTGTTGATCGCCCGCCGTGAGGTCAAATGAAGCAACAAGAAGAAGCATCGATGGCAGACTTTTTGTCGCTGTCGAAGGTTTTGGTAGCTAATGCCGACCCGACCGCACTGCGATATTTACTTGAGTTTCCATTTTAAGGAAGAAGAAAAGAAGCGCTAAAAAGGCGATAAGTTTGAATAAGCGTTTAAACTCGTGACATTTCCTATGATAGCTCCCCAATTGTAATGTACCGTCTTTTTTAGAGATTAAACGCCAAAAGAACAGTATTTATTTTGCCTCTGCAAGTTTAATTATTATTAATGGGACGGAATCCGACAATGGATGCATTAAAATAGAAATTTGTGCAGCCATTTAATACTAATTGGAGCATTTAAAGACCTTTTAGATCATTGGTACGTGCAGAATCTGTTTGTATTCCTGTTTTTTTTTTTTCGTTGTTCACATCTAAATCTTCCGCAAAAAAACTAAACTTGCTGTAAGGTTCAATCTGTCAAGAACGTTTCCGCCATTAACGTAATCAACAAGGAACCACTGATGGTGGAGAGCGAGGATACCGAAATCTCTAGAAAAGAGGCTTCTACTTGTTATCAATGGAGAAGGTATTTCTTAATAGAAGAATGAAAGAGAGAGAGAGAGAGATATGATGTCAGTACACAGAGAGGGAGATAGATGACGTCAGTACACAGAGAGATGACGTCAGTATATAGAGAGATGACGTCAGTGCAGAGAGAGAGAGATATGATGTCAGTACACAGAGAGGAGGAGAAATGACCTCAGTGCAGAGAGAGAGATATGATGTCAGTACACAGAGAGGGGGAGAGATGACCTCAGTACATAGAGAGATGACGTCAGTGCAGAGAGAGAGAGAGAGAGCGACTGACTGTCAAAACACTGCACGTGATCACAAACCATGAGAACATTATCTCTACGGTTAAAGCCGAAACGAAAGTCTATCGGCATTAGTTTATGAAAACGGTACCAAGAAAAGCTTATCTACATGTTCTAATCGCAAATTTTCTGTATGGAAACTTCGTACGTATGAAGGGCCTGAGTCGCTTGTATGGAAAATCGAAACAGTGATTAGATGCAAGTGCGCGTGCCTGCAGACGAATCCCATAATTCAGTTCGCAATTGTACTACCGTCGTATGTTCTGGGCAGAGGTCGACTGCAAATAAATCAAATGTTTTAACGTTTTGATTTTGTCTATGGAAATAATTCTGCTAAGAAAACAAGGGAAAGGTGTTCGTTTCAGATATACTTATTAAGAACACTAACGTTATTAGTTTCGTACGAAAGTTGAGATGCAATTTGTTTCTTTACAGTGACTTGGATACGCTGTGCGCTAATGGAGTCCATACTTAACCAATAATGAAACAGATCACTAAACGTTCAGCATCGATTTACTAGAATATTTGCTTAGCCGAATGATTAGAAATATACTTTTCACAGAAATTTTTTTTTTTAAATATCAAGCCTCGCCTGTGTGGTTGGACGTGGTGTTCGTATTCTGATTGAACACGGTTTGCGCGTTGAGGAAAGGGACTCAAGTCTGACATTAGATGTTACAGCCATCGTCTCTAGAACTGACCGACCTTAGAAACCCACGTGCAAAGCCTTTACACCACCTAATCATTTCACGTCTTACACCCGACCCACGTCGCACCGTTAAAGTGATGACGCGATTTACCGTTTGGGGCACTAACAAGGTAAGTCAGACTGGTCAGTTCCTGTAGAATGATCTTGTCACCCTTGCAGAATAAACCGTTTTTTTTTTTTTTAACAGCACGATCTCTTAAATAATCCGCAAAGAGCAAACAATTATAGAATTCCGACACAGGAAGTATGCAATAGTCTTCATGCTGGTACTATGCGGTCCCGAATACCGATTCTGCGCTTCTTTTTCAACAATGAGTCTATTCTGTTTAAACATCAACTACACGGACTTGTCGGAGAAGACAAGAAGATCAACGAGTGGTTTTCTAACTGGGCCATCATCGGCACGATCAATTTGGTGAAGGTATTTCGAATATGAGTTGGTATTCCAGTTTGCTGAAGAACTAGTTTTTGACATCATTAGAAGGGGTGCCATGGCACTGGTGTCAGATACAGGAATGAGATCATTACAACTGTTGTCGTCTCTCTGGTCAAACGGCAAAGTCCCAACCTCATCTTTTATGGATGACATCGCAAAGCCAGTGCTGCACTTCAGATCCATGGCGTCACCAACATCTGGACTTAAATACGATTGAGCATGTTTTGGATATCCCAGGGAAGCGTGATTATAGTCGCCAATTCACTCGAAAGACTTTTGTTCAACGTGAAGTGGCTCTAGTTGAAGAATGGAGCAACTTCCCACAATGAAAACGGGATCGTCTGATTTGGTCGAGCCTGAGACGTTTGCGGGTCACTGGTGACCCTCCGTTATTAAAGCCCCCTTTCCAATGTCGGTTTCTCGATGGTCACTTTTAGACAGGCGCAGTTAGAATTCTTCCCCTCCCACTACAGGCCGACCATGTCGCCCCCCCAAAATAAACTTAGTCTCTACTGTTATCAAGGATTTCTTGATGGAGAAATCAGATTGATGCGCAGGCAAGTCTTCTCCATCCAGAATATGGACACCTCTTATTTTCTTTTTCTTGCTCACCTCTCTAAGGGATAAAATCGTTGTCTTTAACACCAGCTGTCTTCGATATTCCGGGTAAAGACGCTCCAGACTTAAATGTCTCTGAATCTGAACCACACGCTAATTCCGTCAATTTTTTTTTTTTAGAAAATTTAATAATTCCAACATTCAGAAAGCAACAAGATTAACTTTTTTAGAAAATACCCGGAAGTCGAAGTATTAATTCCTTTACAGCCAGACCACACGGGTTCTCTCCGGTTCGAACTCGTGACAACGTCAACCGGCACCTAGAGAGGCAAAAGAAAAAAACGTGACATCTCGGCCAAACCCGGATCCACGTGACATCTCGGCCAAACCCGGATCCACGTGACAGCTCGATTAAAGACCGAATTTATGGAATCCGCTCGTCAGTTATTCCAAAACTGTGCGCAGTGGAAACGATTTGAGGTGATGGAGATCCGCGCGATTTACAGTTTCTAAAGCAATAAACCAATTCCTAAATCATATTACATTTTACGTCCATGTACTGTTATCTTAGGAAAAAAGAAAAACAAATCGTTTTTTCTATTTTCGTTTCCGGTTTGTTGAGATGATAATTAGAATAATGCCGAGAAGCAGAACCAAAGCCTCCTTTTATTTTACGTAGGTTGTATTACTTGTTGAATGGGAAACACTTCACCGTTGAAAAGTTCGTGATCAGCCGCTGTCGATCAGCCAGGTGGAAGGAATTAAAAAAGAGTTCCGGGGAAAAACCTATCGAGATGAACCAACAATCAACAAGACCGCATTAAGATGTCAGCACCGTGGAAAAGTTCACCGCAGGTTTTATCCAGGCTAATAAAGAGATTCTTTATTTCTAATAAAAGACAAGTCAATCATTTACAGGAGGAGGGGAAGGGAGAATAATCTTAGGATAATATTCCATTTCTCGGAGCTTCCTTTTGAAATATCTTCGAGAAAACAAATGTTTAGTAAATTTATTTTTAAAAGTGCAAATTAAATTTTTTTGTACAGTGTGTAAATAAACTAAAATTCTAAAAAGTAGACACATTACGTTTATTTATTGGAATTAACTGAAATATAAAGGCACTTTTGAAAATGTTCAAAACCTAAATACACGCGCGAAGCATTTTAAATTGTAATTAATCTAATATTACAATACCTTAATTATCTATACAAGAATATTTAAATTATTTTTCAAAATACGAAAAGACCAGACTATATAAGGTCTGGCATAGATTACACTTGGAGGAAATGACGTAAATTGAGACGGCAAAAATTATTCATTCAAAAACGATCGAGGGGCACTTGGAAGACTTCTTGCCAACGAACTTGCAAAAGGGGGAAATAATTGATGCCTCTATGTGCTGATTGAATTCGAAATAATGCATTTAAGAAAAAGAGAGAGAGAGAGAGAATGACGTTATAACAGAGGGAATGACGTCGGTACATAGAGAGAGAGAATGACGTTATAACAGAGGGAATGACGTCAGTACATAGAGAGAGAGAATGACGTTATAACAGAGGGAATGACGTCAGTAGAGAGAGAGAATGACGTTATAACAGAGGGAATGACGTCAGTACATAGAGAGAGAGAATGACGTTATAACAGAGGGAATGACGTCAGTACATAGAGAGAGAATGACGTTATAACAGAGGGAATGACGTCAGTAGAGAGAGAGAATGACGTTATACAGAGGAAATGACGTCAGTACATAGAGAGAGAATGACGTTATAACAGAGGGAATGACGTCAGTACATAGAGAGAGAGAGAATGACGTTATAACAGAGGGAATGACGTCAGTAGAGAGAGAGAGAATGACGTTATAACAGAGGGAATGACGTCAGTAGAGAGAGAGAGAGAAAGAGCAGTTACCGTTTGATGGAGAACAATTCCAGACCAAACAAATCCCTGTTTTCCTAGCTGTCAGCAGAAGCAGACAAAACTTGTCTCGGTGGGGTGGTCTGTTGCTCAGTAATCCCAAGCCATTTCTCGCCGTTATAAAAACATCCCAGCCAAATGTTGTGCGCACACTCACGTGACTTCTTCATCACTGAGCGGGCAGTCAGATATCGTGGGAAAGGAATGGCCACAAAGTTAAGGCTTACTCGCCAGTTCTCGTGTTAAATTCTACAGAGGTTTATTTCGCTCTGGGAGTGAATTGTCGTTTCTTTGCTGCTATTTTTAGTGGGCATTTTTACTTAACTAGTTGGGTGGGGGAGAAACGCCACTGGCTGACTTCCGTAGTCTCCCATTTTCATCGCCATAATAAACTCTCTCATCTGACGATCGCTTTCCCAGCTGATGAAAGTTTTGACGCCTCTCTTTTCCCCCCCCAACTAAATTCTCTCTTTCCAGTTATTCTGTCTCCGAGAAGAGAACCCTTAAATTCTAATCGTTCTTCTTCCTCTGTTCACCACCAATTTTAGCCTCTTCACGAGAACGAGAGGAAGCGACTTAACCAAAATGTTTATATCGCGTGATCTATGCTACAAAATATCTTTCCAACTACACCACATTAATGACTTCTGGAAATATAAAAACGACTGGTCTCCCATAGAAAGCAATTTGTTACTTAGAAGATAACCAAAAGATGTAGTATATTCTTAGGATGCTTTATCTACTCACAGCACGACGGAGGCGTTATTCGTTCCAATATGGGAGATTACTACTTGCAATAAAATATAAAGAGATCGTTAATTAATTATTTTTTAAATCTTTAATTGTGTTCCATGTGTAACCGCAAGTAATCACAGTAAAACGTCAACTCTATTTCAAGTTTAATTATTTTTTTTTTAGAAACTCTAATAGATCGAATAATGAAAAGACAGATGGACTGACTAAACGGTAGATTAGCAAAGATTAACAAGGGTTCGGCTTACCGGACGGTTCGGTAATGGATTAAACCGGGATTTTCAGCACTGCGAAGCAGTCTGTGCACGACACTGGAGTCGCTGGACTCTACGACGTGACGTCAGACCTCTTCGTGACCTACGCTGTACATTTGCCACTCATCAATTGGACAGCTACAAGGCTTGGTTTGTTTTTCTTTGTCCACGAAGTTGAAAGCAGAGAAAATCCATCAATCCGTCTTGTTTTACCCCCCGAAACTTCACATGACACAATAGAGGGATTTCGATCGCTAAATCAGCTTTTACAAAATATCACAGGAAATTAAAGATTTTTTTGAAAATGTGTTCTCACCAGTCGCTCTCTCTCTCTCCCCTGACCTCTGTTAGTTTTTGGCGAGAATTTAGAATTTCTAGATTAGATCTCAATGACGCAGAAATATAAAAGAATTTTAAAGAGAGAGAGAGAGGAGAGAGAGAGAGAGAGAGAGAAGAGAGAGAGAGAGAGAGAGAGAGAGAGAGAGAGAGAGAGAGAGAGATATGGCGTCATAAGGAGAGAGACACTACGTCATTACACAGAGAGACGTGACGTGATACAGAGAGAGAGAGAGAGGAGAGAGAGAGAGAGAGAGATGGAGAGGAGAGAGAGAGAGAGAGAGATCGAGAGAGAGATGGAGAGAGAGAGAGAGAGAGAGAGATAGAGAGAGAGATGGAGAGAGAGAGAGAGAGATTTGGTAATTAATTCTGATGTTTTATTGAGTGCCTCATCAAGAGAATCTGCAAACATTAAAGACCTTAAAATCTGCTATGCGCATCTTATGGGAGCTATTTGCTTTCTCTTAGTATGTGCTGAACGTAATCACTCTCCGGCGTTTTTTTTTTTTGTTTTTTTTTTGTTTTTTTTTTTTTATTTTTCTATTTACAACTCTTTCTCCATTTAAAAAAAAAAAAGAAAGAGATCTGGTAGTGTCCGCGAAACGCGGCTGAGTTCTTTTCTTCTTCTTTAGAGACATTTATTAAGATCTTTAATGTAAAATACAGCAGCCATCGCCATCAGAACGGGTCTGAATGAAAGGAGGAATTACCCGATACCGTAATTGTCCTGGGATTTTACTCTGAACAAAGAGCTTCGCAAAACACCGAAGCTGGAATTTCGGTCAGATAGGGGGAGAATCATTGAAATTGCAAAGGAATCATAAATGAGGTTGGTTCTTTTTTTCTCCTTTGTGCCAACGTCTTCAACTCTTCAACTCGACACCGTGCTCAATCATTCGGGTCTCTGCAGGTTAACGCAGCGCCACCAGCCGGCCACAATAGAAAATGTGCGCGGGGCTGATTCCGGTTGTTTGTCTACCCATCAATTGATGTTGTTTTCCATAGTCTGATTGTCCGTTTATGACTGTTGAACAGCCGCTTTGGCCTTTAAATTTTCAGCCTGATGGCATTGATCTAGTGCTTTCACTTGCATTACGAAAAGTAAAACCGTTTTTTTAAAGATCATCTGAATCGATGAAACATTATTGAATAAACTGCATATCGATAATGAAGCGAGGAGAACACTAAAGAGACTACCACTGCTACTAAAATCAGGTCGTAACAAAAGTTTTGTCGGTTTTTATATTATGTTAATTTGGGATTCATGTTTTTGTCTGCTGGTGAAGGTGTATGTAGATAAGTTACATATCGTTTTGTGGCGCGTGCTTTGGCATACATTATGTAAAACCTGCCTTTTTAAAAATCACAAAACGGATATTTGTTTCAGAGTTCTGAGTGAAGCGTGGATAGAAAAGGTTTATCGTGCCATTTTGCTTCACGAGTTCAAACCGGGCCACAAAGCGAGCGAGGAAACTCGTAACATTAAGCCAGCATGGAGCGAGGGCACAGAAAATGAACGCACAGTACAACGATGGTTTGCAAAGTTTCGATCAGGAGATGTGAGCGTCGAGGATGAGGAACGTAGCGGACGTCCTTCCGGCTGTGATGACGACCGTCTGAAAGCCTCAGTTGAAGCCGATCCAAGAAGAACGGTGCGCGAAATTGCTGGAGAGCTTGACGTAAGCACTGCAACTGTTTCCCGGCATCTTGACGCAATCGGCCAGGTGAAGTAGCTTGACAAGTGGGTGTCTCACGAGATAAATGAACAACAACAAAATCGTCGATTGGAGATCTGGTCTTCGATTGTCATAGGATACAAAAACGACTCATTTCTTGACCGAATCATTACGCGTGAGGAAAAATGGATCCTTTACGACAATCGTAAAAGATCAGCACAGTGGCTCAACAGAGACAAGGCGCCTAACCACATTCCAAAATCCACCCTCCACCCAGAGAACGTCACGGTCACTGTCTGGTGAACTACAACTGGTGTCATCCACTATAACTTCTTGCAACCTGGCGAAGCCATCACAGCTGAATGATACTGTCGTGAATTAAACGTTGTTCATCAGAAACTCTCCAAACAACAGTCGACATTGGTGAATCGAAGAGGCCCAATCCCGCTCCACGACAATGCTCGTCCTCGTATTGCAAAAGTGACTCTTCAGAAACTGAACACTTTGGGGTACGAAGTTCTCCCTCACCCAGCCTATTAACCAGACCTTTCTCCCAAAGTCTGCCACCTTTTCAAACATCTTGATAGCTTCCTCCATATGAAATCCATCAACAACCAAACAGCAATTGAAACTGCCCTCCAACAGTTTATCGACTCCAGAAATCCAGATTTTTTTCAAAATGGTATAAATGCGCTTGTACCTCGTTGGCAGAAGTGTACTGATGGTAATGGAACTAACTTTGATTAATAAACTTCACGTTCAGTTACTACAATTACTACTTCTCACACATATATGCCATTACTATTCATAAAAATACACCACTACTACTACAAATGTGTACAGATTTTAAACCCTTACTAGTGTTGTACTAATAAGGATAACAAAAGAATGGAAAACGCTCTTTCTCATGATTGACATCTTAAACAGTGCACACAAATCTGTGGCCGCCCAACGCATTCTTTCCGAAGTAGATAATAATTAGAAGTAAAGCATTTTATTCGTCTCAGGAAAACGTGTTGACCCAAACACCTGAAGCATTTACCTCAGGCGTTATCTCCCTTTCCTCTGTCGACTCTCTAAGGAAGTTAATTTGCTTTATCTCCCTTTCCTTTGAAGACTGTTAGCAGTCCTTCCGCCAGGCGTCCGTTCGAAACGTCTCTATTTTTTTTGGTGCGCACGACTCTCAACCGACTCGGTGGGAGGCGGCGGCGCCAATGCATTTCCTTGCTCGGCAAACGTCTCTAGTCATTTTTTCCTTCAGTGACCCTGACTCCGACAGGTGAGTATGTCGAGGTAAGCGGTTACACTGGCAAGGACGCGGCGGTAAAAAAGAAAAAAAAATTTATAAGTATGAAGACAGATACGTGTGGAATTGTACAGCAAAGCGACGTACGTCCCGTTCGAGGAGACACCGGGACGTCTGTTACAGAAGGTATCTGGCGGGAACTTGGTGGAGGTGGCGGGAGGGGACAGGGACTGTACAACTTCCTCCGTTCCGATAATTAATTTCCTGCATTTTTGAAAAGCAATGCAAGAGAAAAATAAAAAAAAAAGATCTGCCGAAAAAACAGAGCCGAATTAATCAAAGCCATTTTGTAACTTCTATTACTCGTTTGTGGCGCGTGATCACGTGTCGAGGGTACGTGCGACGAGAGTCTTCATGGGGGGGGGGGCAAAACATCCTTCGATCAGTTGTTTATAAGTCGCTGTGAAGTCGGAACGGTTGGATTAACTTCTACAAACTGCTCGCTATTGGCGAGACAGGCTTTCTGTCTGATATGTTTGAGAACTATCCTAGCAATGAGGGGATAATGTGGATCAAAACAATAAGATGATGAAGAGAAAAGAAATCTCTCTCTCTCTCTCCTCCCTCTCTCCCTCTCTCTCCTTCTCTCCCGCTCCCTCCCTCTCTCTCTCCCTCTCTCCATCTCTCTCCCTCTCCCTCTCTCTCTCTCTCTCTCATCTCTCTCCTTTTCTCTCTCTCCATCTCTCTCTCTCCCTCTCCCTTTCTCTATCTCCATTTCTCCATCTCTCTCTCTCCCCCCTCTCTCTCCCCCCCTCTCTCTCTCTAACACCGGCTGGAAAATGGAGCGGTTTTTAAAAAGAAACAAAACAAAACGAGTTACAACCGTTGCGTTTTTTCTCATTCTCAATTGCAGTCTCGTTGTGGAGGAAATACACTTAAAATACTTGTGTCATCCGATTTCTAATAGAGCAAAACATTCTGCATGTTTACAATGATTTTACAAAATGTATTCAACTCCCTAAGAAAGTAATCAATCTTCTGTCAAAGCTCTCATCGCTGAAATGGGTTTAACCGCTTGTGAAGTGGAAATTTCACCTGGTGTTTTCATGTATAACAATTGAAACAGGAAAAAGTGATATTGCGAATATCTTTACTTTCACGTGCTAATTACATTCTGATTACTGTAAAATGCAAACTCTGCGCCGTATTAATATTTACTGTAACTATCCTTACCACGATAACTAATATCTAAACGTTCAGAATGGTGGAAACTCGATTATTCCTGTCTACCGACACATTGGCGTAGGTTCTCTATGCTTCATATCTTCCAACAGCCATTTAACTGAGTTTACATCTGCAAACTTTCCAGGCCAGTTCACCCATTATCCGTGAAAAATTCCTCCACAGATTTACAGGTGAAGATAAAAGAACCATTCCTTTCCTGGAATTTATGGCTACATTTCAAGAATTTTTTTTTTTTTTGTATGATAGTAGGTTATTTCTTTTTGTATTTTCTTATATGCACATCTGTCCATAATTTCTCTCATCAGTTTAAATTGATAAAAATTTTTTTGAATGCACAAAGACCCCCAGCATATAACAGTTGGTTACCACTTTTAACACTTCGTTGTTAAACTTTTTTTCAAACTTCTCGCAGACTGGAATTATACCATCTGATAAAGAGAATGGAATTTCATAAACCTTTATCGCAAATCTCTTGCGTGCTTTATGACTTGTTTATTTCAAAACTGTGGGTGTATTGCCCCATTTTTTACTAATAAATAGGCTCCAGCTCCTCTTCCACTTATTCAACTCACCTGTAATCTGTTTCTCGTTGCCTGGGGGAGTAATAATGGCTTCTTTCCTCCTCCTGTTTCCTTTTGGCAACCTCTGCAGCATTATTTCTGTTTGCTTTTGCTTTGTTTTAAAATTATTCTCTCTCGCTCTCTCTCTCTCCTCTCATTTGTCTTTCTAGGACGACCATTTACTTCCGGGATCTGAACATCGCAATGGTAGCACTGGCTGTTGTCTTGAGTAACTGGAATGTTGCATTCACTTTTCTTTCTCTTCCATTTCAGACCAGCGCCTCCAAATTTGGATTTACCAGGCAGAGTAAATAAACTACATTCAAACCACTTCTTTCGTAGCTTTTTACCCAAAATAAATTATTTACAAGCATTTATTTAATCAAAGTACAACATAGTATACGCATCTTTTTCCCCGTCATATTCAAATTAGTCTACTGAGCTGCTGAGGGAAAGCCAGAGTTCAAATCAGAAAAAAATCTAGCAATATATACTAGGTTACCACAAAAGTCTTGTCGTTTTTTTAGCACAACAATGAGATTTCATATTGTTGCTGAACGTGAAGTTTATTAATCAAAGTAAGTTCCATTACAATCAATACACTTCTGCCAACGAGTTACAAGCACATTTATACCATTTTGGAAAAATCTGGATTTCCGGAGTCGATAAACTGTTAGAAGGCAGTTTCAATTGCTGATTGGCTGTTGATGGATTTCATATGGAGGAAGCTATCAAGATGTTTGAAAAGGTGGCAGACTTTGGGAGAAAGGTCTGGTGAACAGGCTGTGAGGGAGAACTTCGTACCCCAACGTGTTCAGTTTCTGAAGAGTCACTTTTGCAATACGAGGACGAGCATTGTCGTGGAGCGGGATTGGGCCTCTTCGATTCACCAATGTCGACTGTTGTTTGGAGAGTTTCTGATGAACAACGTTTAATTCACGACAGTACCTTTCAGCTGTGATGGCTTCGCCAGGTTGCAAGAAGTTATAGTGGATGACACCAGTTGTAGTCTACCAGACAGTGACCATGACCTTCTCTGGGTGGAGGGTGGATTTTTGAATGTGGTTAGGCGCCTTGTCTCTGTTGAGCCACTGTGCTGATCGTTTGCGATTGTCGTAAAGGAACCATCTTTCATCACGCGTAATGATTCGGTCAAGAAATGAGTCGTTTTTGTTTCTTGTGACAAGCGAAAGAAGACCAGATCTCCAATCGACAATTTTGTTGTTGTTTTCATTCAACTCGCGAGGCGCCTTGAAGATTGCGTCAAGATGCCAGGAAACAGTTGCAGTGCCTGTGTCAAGCTCTCCAGCAATTTCTCACACTATTTTTCTTGGATCGGCTTCAACTGAGGCTTTCAGACGGTCGTCATCACAGCTGGAAGGACGTCCGCTACGTCCCTCATCCTCGAGGCTCAAATCTTCTGATCGAAACTTTGCAAACCCTCGCTGTACTGTGCGTTCATTTGCTGTGTCATCGCTCCATGCTGGCTTAATGTTACACGTTGCTCCGCTCTCTTTGTGACTTAGTTTGAACTCGTGAAGCAAAATGGCACGAAAAACTTTCTATCCACGCTTCACTCAGAACCCTGAAACAAATATCTGTTTTATGATTTTTAAATAGGTAGGTTTTACATAATTTATGCCAAAGCACCTGCTACAAAATGATATATAACTTATCTACATACACCTTCACAAGCAGGCAAAATACGAACCCCAAATTAACATAATATAAAAACCGACAAAACGATTGTAGCGACCTGATATATTAGATAGTTTGAGAGAAAGGTATGATAGAAAAAGGTGATTTTCCTTTGTTATTACAGGTAAGAGGTTGATAAAAATGGGAAAAAAACCGTAGTGTAAAGCATAAACCGAAGGAAATTTTTACAACTACCATATTTGGAAATAGTTCCTGAAAACGTTTTAAATGCTTGCAGGTAAACAGATCCCTTTTTTAAAGAAAGACGAGTAGAACATTCCAGGTGGTTCTTCGAGAATTTGTAGACAAACTTCAATGGAGAATCTTTAATTTTTGCGGTATGCGTGCATTTAATTTAAAGATGTGAGCACTGAAAAGACTCGTGGTGCGCGAAACCTTTCCCTTAAAATGGCGAATTGTAACTAAAATTAGAGGTCCTGGGGAGGTTCGTTTCGTGTTTAAAAAGAAAAAGAACAACACGCTGAAGACGTCAGATATTTTCATTTGCTTCTCCGATTGCTTTTTTTTTTAAATATAAATTTAGGCAGAAAACAAAAAAAGAATACTTCATTCCCTAGATAATGACTCCACTGGGAAAAATACCATTCAAGTTGGTGTGGAACAGCAGAAGACAGCAGCAATAGTTTTCGATGCTCCATTTCTTGTTAAATACGTGATAATTTAAATAATAACCTTGCATAATGTGACAAATCATGGTGTTATTAGGATTGACATTGTTCGTCATATCAGATGTCTTGTCTACGGTCTGTCAAATAGGCTGGAAACTGGAATAAAAACGGACGATAATTTATTCTGAGCCTATATGATGATTGGGCGACGGATTAGCGTAGAGCGAGTCGCGCAGGCACTTGGCATGGGCGGTTGGCTGGTCGTCGATCTGTTTGGTCTCTAGACGATGGCGTATTTTTCTCGAACTTGTGCCGACTCTCTGTTTTGCGTGAGTTTTCTCCGAAGTTCCGCGGTTTCCTTACACTGTCAGCTGTAGTAGATTTGTTTGTCAGGAAGTGGCTGTGAGGGATAGACGTATCCCTAACCCGCTCTGCTGGCGTATTTGTCGAGAGAGACGTGCGTTATTAACGTCACACGACTGTTTCGGGCTAATAATACGTGTTGGGGTCCCACAAAGGGCGGTAACCGCGGGTTACGTTATAAGGAGGTTCAGCCGATGCTATATAACAGGGCGACTGTACGAAAGTGTAGATGTTATCTCTCTATCCCTAAGAAAAGGTCATCTCCGGGTCACTTGCTTCAGTAAGCCCAGAAAATTATCCAGTCCTTTAGCCAAGTTTTCCTCAGAAAAGAAACAAAAAAAAAGGGGGGAGAGGCGGGTAGATGTGAAATTCTTCAGAAACTAAAAGGTTTTCCGCTTTATCCGTCTATGATTAACAATTGCGTCAACTAAGCCTTAGCTTCAGCCCCGATTAAATCCAGGGCGTGTGTTGAAACCATATCAGACAACCATAGCGGAAATTGAAACGATTTTCGGATTTTTCCTTTGAAAAGAAAGAAAAAAAAGTTCTAAAGGATTATCAGAGAAAACTAGATTAAATACTACACAGATCTCGCATTAACCATCCCGTTTATAATAGAGATAAATATAATAAAAGCATATCACCTGTTTTTAAATAACAATTTTAGTTAAAAAGAATAACGAATTATTTTGCTGTTTGTTTTTTTAATCTTAGGAAAAAGAATCATATTTGAAAATCTTAAATTATTATTCTATAAAATGTAAAAATTTTTTAGGAATTAAAATTTGTAAAGGTGGCTCCGACAATTACTTACTGTTCAGATGAAATGTGCTAATTTGTACTTGAGGGTCATTGTTAGCGCCATTACATCATGTGACCTACAGGAAGACGGTAACAGGAAACAATCAAACCGCGATGGTTTTGCGGCGAGTTTTCTAGCTATTGCTTACTGTCAGATGCAGGGTGACTGCACTGAAGTCGCTAACACCGGAAATCATGGCTCTCAAGAAGACCTTTCGGGAAAACTCCGAATAAAACCGATTCATTAAGAAGATTAATGGCTCAGTGAATTATTAAGAGCTGATGATTAAGAAATCTTCATATTGGCAGAGAGAGAACATTTAAGAAAAAAAAAAAAGAAGGAGGGGATAACCCCTCGATCAAAGTCACCGCAAGATGGCAGCGCCTGCAGTTGTCTTATCGACCTAAAGCAAAACATACACGATGTCGCATAAAACTGCTGTTAAAGAAGGTTTATTCGATAACCTTTTCTTAAAATTTATTTATGAACTCTAAGAAAACGATAATCCAGTCTAAGGACTAGAAAGTTATCCTAGTCATGCTTTATGGTTATGTGGTAGTGTAGCTGAATTCTAATGCTTTGTGTTCGCTGTCATCGTTTTAACTCCCACCCCCCCCCCCCAAGAGATGCAGCTTTCAAATATTACTTGTGTAGTCATCATTCTGCTAAACTCTTCTTATGCGGATTAAAATTATGCAATAACCTTTCTGGTGGGTATCACCTAATTCAGTACATTTTTCTCGAAGATCCTACAGTTAGAAAACGGTCGTAAACTGATGGCGATGTAGACCGTTCACCAAAAGGAGGAAAGATTGCAGCAACTGACATTACCAAGAGATGTACAGCACGCGGCACAGTTACCAGACCTGGATTCCCTGAACGGAAGATGATAATCCAAGCAGTGAATTCGCTTTGAGATATTGCACGTTTCCGCCAAGTGAAACAGTGTTGCACATTATCAAAAAAAAAAAAAAAAATATGGCGAAGCAGACTCCTACCGAGTCTAATGCAGGGAATGAGACCTGCGACTGAGATCCGCCCTACAATTCTCTGGAAGACTGAAATATAACGAATTTTTCCGAGACCTAACCCATGACCTAAATCCCTAATTATTTTTTTTATCCTAAAAGGGGCACCGATCTTTTCAGAACATAATTGACACGGCTACACTTGACGACAAATACGTCGGCCTCGTTCTTTCGATCGTCCGTCGCCAACGAGATTTTTGGGTTCAAGTGCAGCCGAATCTGTTCTAATTCTCACGTCAAGGAAATTGATTCGTAGTGATGCCGCACATTTCCCTCCTGAACAGACACTTCAGCGGTTCGTCTCGAGGATAATTTTCAATAAAAGAAAAACGATAACAGGTATATTAATTATCTCTTTCTGTTCGTACAACTGCATTTTCGCTGTCTTCGTCAGTTTTGCTCATAATTTTAAAAAACCATCTGTATATTTTGCTTTATAAATTTCCTTTAAACCATAGACGGGAACCTGTAAAATACTCGTTATTGTTTTTGCTATCAACTAAAAATCGAACAACCTCCTCGATTATTACACCATTTTTAAATAAAATAACCAAAAACTTATGTTATCCCAGTATCGTAACATTCTACATTGGTCATTAACCCATTTAAATCTGAGAGACAACAGGAGTGATGTCATTCGAGTCGTAGATGTAGTTCTACATGTGACGTATGTCTCGAGATGCTTGTAGTTCTGCATGTGACGTATGTCTCGAGATGCTTGTAGTTCTACATGTGACGTATGACTCGAGATGCTTGTAGTTCTGCATGTGACGTATGACTCGAGATTCTTGTAGTACATGTGACGTATGACTCGAGATGCTTGTAGTTCTGCATGTGACGTATGACTCGAGATTCTTGTAGTACATGTGACGTATGACTCGAGATGCTTGTAGTTCTGCATGTGACGTATGACTCGAGATTCTTGTAGTACATGTGACGTATGACTCGAGATGCTTGTAGTTCTGCATGTGACGTATGACTCGAGATGCTTGTAGTTCTGCATGTGACGTATGACTCGAGATTCTTGTAGTACATGTGACGTATGACTCGAGATGCTTGTAGTTCTGCATGTGACGTATGACTCGAGATTCTTGTAGTACATGTGACGTATGACTCGAGATGCTCTCTCACTTTTCCGACCAAGACTCCTTAGAATTATGTCGCACGTTTTCATTATTTGTTGTTTAAATGTGACAAATCACATTTTTGTGGTGCTTGGCTGAGTCTCATAATACAACAAGAGCAGCATCAGCAGCAACAAAAAGTTAAATCTAGTTGATTTTAAATTAATGCAGACGTACATTTTAAAAAAATGTGGTGTCACTACCCTAAATTGCTAGGCCATCAGTGGGATTTTAAAACAAACACCTGTACAGGTAAACTGATATCGGTAAGTGTTACTTACAGATCAAGTAAATAAATACGTAAAAAAAACAAACCTGCAGGTATCCTAATAATACCTTTTTCTTCTAGAATTCTCCGATAAAAACAAAACACGACGAAATCTAGTCGCAGACTCAGAAAACGAAAATAAAACGAATTATCACGTGTCCTTCAGATGAATTTAATGTCATATCACCTGGCAGATGTCAGGGATATGTTAATGAATTGCTTCGTATTTCTGTTTCACTCGTTTCTGATATGACTGCATCTTTTTTTAATACTAGATAATTACAAAAAAAGATTAGAAATACAATCATCCGTTCTTTACATTCGAACACAACTGTCTTATATGACTGATTTACCGGATACATTAACCCTTTACTATATATTTATGCAGTCAGTTCTTTACCTTTGAACCCAGTTCTGTCACGTGCGACTAACTAACTATTGGATGCATTCATACTAAACGTTAACACTTTATATATAACTACAAAGACGTATGCACAATTAATTATTAGCACCTTATTAACATAATTAATGTCTGCTTACCTTCGTTTAAACAAGAAAAGTAATCAGTGATTATCACCTTAGTGACGTTTCTGGTATTTTTAATTCGCATGCTTTTAGAAAATTTTTTTTTCACTAAGGGAGAGAAATCGGGAATAACTATTTCGGGGACGGTTTGGTTTGTTAGTTGATTGGCTGATAAGGGAACAAAAAAAAAAAGAAAAAGGTCATCCCAGGGCAAATATCAAAATTTCAGACCATGAAATTACGATTCTGAACACCGATCTTTCTTACCTGAAAATAATTCTAATTCTCTTACCTCTAATTATTTCAACAGATCTCCTTTGAATAATCCCCAGACAAGTTATGTCCCTTGCGCAATGAGACGCCCCAGCATGGACTGAAGCTACGTACCCAAAACCCCATTCTCTCACTGCAAGTTCGACTCCCTCATCCACTATTTATAACAGATGATAAGACTAGCGTCAGTTGTGGATGATCTCTTTTGAGATCTGCTTTAGATAAATTGTACATCCTACATCCTATTAAAAATCTATCTCGTCGAGTCTTAATCAAAGCTTTTATTATTAAATCGATGATGCTCATGTGAAACCGTGACCAGAATATTAATCATAACTGTGTGTATATATATATTTTTGCTCATCGAAAATCTACATCCATGAAATCCCAAGGCCAGGTCGCCGTTAGTTGCTTGACCTTCCGTCGCTGGATCGTGGCGCAAATACGTCCGGCGCATGCGCAACAAACCGATCAACCAGTTTCCCCTCCCCTCTCACCACCTCCGGAGTCAACGAAGACAAGCTCTAGACATTGTAATAAACTATATCCGCGGCGCGCAGTCTGACGTAGACGAAGTATCAATATCGCCCGTCAGGGAGTCCGCCTTGGGGATTCTCTGCCGTCTGTTGTAAGTGCGAAAACCGTCATCTCGCGTCTGAAACACGACGTTTGATGGGAGTCGGGGTTGGACTCCAAAGAGAAGGGGAACAGCTGCGCTATAAAAGGGAAACACCGTATTTCACGGCTCTGCTGATGCGTGGTAGTAGAAATATTCGCGAAACAAACAATTACCAACGACCCTTCTTTTAAAAAAAAACAACAATAGACGTGATACGTCATCGTTTCCATAGATGGTAAATCCTGCTCGTTCTTAAATATATTTTACAAAGACTATTGTGGACAACTGCAGCAGCACGTTATTTCCTACATTACAGGTGCTTATGTCACAGTTTCCGGCCCCGATCCGGAAATGATTCCCAAAAGGTCTACTGAAAATATTAAAAGGTAAGAGAAGCTAGCGTCATCCAGGTAGGCTATCATAAGGTGGGATCTCCAAGTTTAAACTTTCGTCGTCTTATTGAACTAACCAGAAAGCTTTTGATCTTGTGGAAGTTATGAATACGTGGAATAAAAGGTTGAGTGGTAGTTACCAATAGTAAAGTCTAATAACGACAGGGGCAGAACTTTTCGTCTGGGACTCTGGTATAAGCAATGGTGATTTCTCTTCCTTCTTCCATAAGCTCAAATGAAATAACTGATCGACTGGTTGAGGAATCGCTAATATGTTTACATTGTACAGTATTACAAACTGAAATACGAAGGATGTTCAAATGAAAAGCGGTCGGACATCATTAAAGTGAAGATACTCATTTGACGTCCATAGTAATAACGAAACTTGCCTAATTAAGGGAAGTATAAAAATTATTTCCATATCTTTAGCAAAATAGCATTCTCAGCGAATGAATCAGTTTGAAAAACAAAAGGGAATCAAGAACGTTAATTATAATTAAAGCAGATTAAACCGTTAGTTTGACATCTTTGTTTTGCTAAGGACCAAATTGGAATGCTGGAGACTGAGGAAGCACCACGTCATGGGGCGGGTGAACTTAGCGCAAGTCAGATATAATTCCAAGGGTCTCCGCTTGGTTTAGGACCTTTTGGAAGTGCTGCCAGAGGACCTGATGGAGGATAATCCAGTTCGGAAAGTATCGCCACGATCGCTTCTTGGCGTTGCAGGCGAGACAAAAACAAAAAAAAAACCCTTTCCGAATGGCAATTATTTTGAAATCCGACCTTCAAAATGCAACAGCTGTCAATTTGGCAACACAAAATATTTCTGGATGATGGCACCCAGTCAAGAAAAACATGTATCCTCCACGCCCCTTACCACGAAATATAACACCCGTGTGCCTTTTTTTATGGATAAGTCCAGTTTTTGTTTGGAGTGTCGTGCCAGAGTGCCGAGAAGGCCAAGGGGGGAGAGTTCAAGATGCCAACGTTGCTGAACATGATTGCCATGGAGATGGACATGGATTAGCTGGGATGGCAGAGCGGGCTGACCTTTGTATTTTTCAGAATGGCGCCCTCGCGGGTTTAGGGTGCAGGGATGATATCCCTAATTTTTACTAAGGCTAAGCGTTGCTTTCACCTCTGTTTTGATTTGGCTTAATGTTTTCTTATTCCTCCTCGGGCTTTTCACAACAAAACAAAACAAAAAAAACCTTTTTTGCTCTTACATATTATTAATAGTTGCTAATGAACGGAGTTTAGTTTTAAAATTAGCGTTTGGTTATTATTAATTGCGCCTTAGTTAACCAGAATTCGGATATTTTCCTTCTTAATATTAATATTTAAAATAATGATATACACAATATTGTCGAAAGTCTTAGGATTCTACATTTTAAGAGTGAGCAGATTACATCACACTTTCTGGAATTGAGATATTTTATTAAGAAATATTATCGTTTGCAATAATTCAGCAAGAATCTCTGTGACAGTCCACCGCTGCCCAAAACTGCTGCAGAGTACTGTATACGTATGGAACAAGCTACTTAAATGGCAGTGCGGCCGACATGACAGTTGCCCGGTTAGAGATTTATCCGTAATAAAATGATCTGGTAAGGATACGACGATCCATTTAGGGCGAAGTCTTTTGAGGGGTGTGGGCAAAGCGTGTCGTCTGGTGTGGATTTGTGTACAATAGGTCCGTCTCAGGGCATTACTGTTTGATTACCACGGCCGGTGTAACGTTTCCAACCCTAACCCTGTCTCGCCGCACGCAGACACTGACGTATAGCGTAGTGCGAGAACTCGGCACCAACTTGTCCACCGTGTCCCCTCCAGAGAACCCAGTAACCGATCACTTCGCCACGGAAGCGAGAAATCCCCATCCACATGGACCCTGATCCCACGATCATCAGGACACTTTGGTAATCCACATAAGTTTACACTGTCCCCTTAACTCTTTTGCTGGCCAGCGATCCTTTTCGTTTTTAAAATCCGCTTAAATAGTACCAAAACAAAATACCCACAAATGTCTATCTGTTGTCTCTTTTATTTTATCTTTCTTTATTAGAAATATATATTGTTTGTTTTTTTTTAAATAAAAAAAACTATATATGAGTATGTAGATTATTATTATACTATGATTTTGATAAGACCCGCGATGTTTCTATCCCAGTAATGGCAGACTCTGGTAAAATAAAGATGCGTAACTCTAAGCCAGATGGCGCTACAGTTCTCTTTGTTTGGTATCCGGAGATGCAGTCACAACATATTAGCAAGAATTCCTACACGTCAACTTTTGTTTTTTATTTATTTTGTACATTTTCGCATAGCAAATTTACAAGATAACTAAATGATGATGGAGAACCTGTCTTTTCGTGTTTAGAGAAACGCACATCAGGTTAAATAACGACATAACAAGCATCCAGTACAACTTCGAAATATGGAATCATTATTTAACAATCAGATAAAAATAGCAAAGAGGGAACGAAAAAATAACGTATCAGTATCAGGTAAACTGAAGGTAATGAAAGTTTCACTTCCTCACCGAGGGCATTAAACTAGATCTTTATTAGTCGGCCCCAGTTCATTAGCTTATAGATTAAATACCCCAATTTCCACATTTTACTGCGATTCCGTAACTATCTATAGGCGCTTCATCAAAATGTCTGACTTAGATTACGAATTGTAACCAGGCCTCTTCAAATACGACATTTCACAGTCAAATGTCGAGGGTTGCCGTAAATAAAATCTGAAACCGTGCCGGTAGTTTTTCGGACGTGGCTCGCTCCTATTTCTCCGTACTCATTAGATATGAGCTTAGGAACGACGCCGAGATGGAAGCGTTTCACTCCCCTAAAAGCAGGCCGCGAGGTGAGATACTGTTTGAAGACTGTAGAACGCCATACTCAAAAACGGAGTTGCCGCTGTGTTCTTTTTCGCCCCTGTGAAACATTAGGGAAGAGAGGGATGGAGCCAGCTGAAGCCGCGTCGAAGCTGCACCTCAAGGCGCCGGATTCCGCCAGGAGAATTAAAAGTATCACCTGAAAAAGCAACTTCCCACGCGCTGGAATATGTAGCCAAAATTCCAAAGAAAAAGAAGTGCGAATTATTTTAGTGGCAAGAATTGCAAAAACCTACTGAACTGGCACTTTGACCGCCTGGACCGGTTCCCGAAGTTCCGCGTCGAGAAGGACATAATAGACTTTGCAATCGACGATTTTCTGTTCAGCCCAGATGACGAAAAGGAGTCGAAAAATCGCAGCTGACTTTGCGAAGTGTGGCGCTTCTTTCCGATTGGCCGCACCTCTGATCGAATAGACAAGGAAGTCGTGCACCTGGTTTACATAGATGTTTTTAGTGACACAAAGGTCTTTCGCTTCGAATGTTCTGTTGCAGCTGCTAGTTTTCCACCAACTGGCAGATCTCGTGCACTTTGTAGATTGCTTTGGATGTTTCGACACAGTCAGGAAGCTGACTCGGTGTCCAAGGAGGCTATTTGAGGCTCAACAACCTTGGTATCGCAACAGTCAAGTGAGCTTAACGAATTGGTGCAAATATTTCTTAGGTTGTCGGGTGCCAGACGGCCGATCAGCTCCATAGAATTAGACGCTTTGGACGAGTCAAGTTCTGTCTGCGAAAGAACTTCTGCTGTGAAAAAAAAAAAAGACATCGATTTCCGACTTCTCGAACGGACTGGGATTCTTTGTGTACGATTCTGCGAATTCGCGGAGACTGGCTTTCCTGCGATATTGTGAGAAAAGAGCGACTTTCGTAAGTCTTTGACAATCTTTCGCCCTTGGAGGCATCATGCATGCCAAGCTCCACAAGTCGGTCTCGTTCTCTTTTTTATCAAACCGTGCCTCACTTTTCAGTTTATTATTCCACAAACTTACACTAAACAAGCTATTTGATAAATCTAATTTCAATCGATACTCGTCCTTCTTTCTTGAAATCTCCTACGATCTCCACTGAATAGTTTTGTTTCTCGTTGTTTCGCTAGTTTTCGACATTTTTTTGTTTATGGCAATCGAACGCCAAATTGATGCTGCCTTGAACATCTGATTGGCTAAAAGCGTCAAGACACCGAATTACGCCCCCTTGACTTCCCCCGTGGCCGCTGCGTGAATTCCCGTTTCGATGATCATTTTCTGTCGTTAGAAGAAAAGGGCATTCTTACTTCACGACAGGTATCCCGCGTAGAAATGAGAGTATAAGGCACAAAAGAGAAAAATTCTTTCATTTATCGGAAAATTAAATAACAAATTTTCGAAGTTATGGAACCACAAAAGGAAAAAAAAAATAGAGATGAAGATTAATAAAATACAGACTTGGTACCGAAAGTAATGAGGCTTAATTAATTACAGTAACACTATTATTCAGAGAAATCTGTACATTTAGTCAAATAAAATATTACACTTGGAAATACTAAGGAAAACCCATAAGAAATAAATTCGAATAACTTCAGACAAATGCGTTTTGCTTTCAACTGTCAGAGAGCATGGGGACCCCCTACCGACTCCCTTCACTTGACTTGGAGCAATGGCCGATAACTAACTCTAGACTCATCAGATACCTTCTGCTGTCAAACATGGATATTTAGGGTTCCCGCTCGCCCTCTTTTGTGACAAAACTGTATCACAGCTCTTTGTTTTCGACACACTTTTCATAACAGACTCTATTCGCAATGGCAACTGTGCTGCCATCTGTGGAGTAATTACGGTCCTGGCACCGGCCTCGTCGTCTATAGGAACCCTCGTATATACAATACGGCAGTCGTAAGAAGAATAAGAGCAAAAATTTTGTTTTTTTTTTTATCTTTATCTATTTTTCTTGGTCTTTACAGGCGGATGTGACGTCATTGGCGGTTTTGTACAGAAGGACCCTGGTTCCGATTTGTTAAAAGAGAGAAGCCCATCACCCCCTGACGCCGTGAACCGACGTGGTTCTGAATAAAGCGAAAGTACAGGAATGCGCGGAGCACCTCCAGCTTACCGACTTCCCGAGCTACCGGTACAAGCCCATCTATAAAGCGACAGAAATGGGACAACTTCGAAGGAGAAATAAGTATGGAAACTTCGGAACAAAGGAGCGGAGGGCATTTATTCAGCATAAAGGTGATTTGAACAGATTTCCCGTTCCTTCAGAACAGAATAGCGGTGCAACCTCAGAAGGAGCTGGCGAACCGGAAAGTAGCGAGGAGATCGTGTTCGAGGACGAGTCTGCTGCCGCAGCGCGATGGTTGCCTTTCCCACCCCCCCCACAAAAAAAAATGAACCAGACCAACGCGGCCGCGCGTCACGTGGTTCGGCCAGAAGTCCTCGACGCATCAGGTGCGAAGGCGCGGAAGAATCTGTGCATCGTCGAATGTCCGGTGGCTCTTTTAAAGCTGAACTGTTGGAAGTTTCAGATATAACCGGAAAGCTAAATCGGACTTCAACCCACTCTGATAATTAAACCATAACAGCAAACCACCAATTTTCTGCTCATAAAGAGACTAAGTTTTTGTTTTTATAAAATAATATTTAAAAATCTCTTTGTCCAAGATACTCTCCGCTCCTTTCCCTCTCTCTGTCAGCCCTGTATCTCTCATTTTCTTCTCGATTTGGTATATAATTTCAAATACTAATTTATTCGGTTGACCGGACAATACACCACGATCGATTCCTAAGGTAAACATTTTTCACCTTACCCTCGACTGTATTTGAAATGGTCTGTTTCCTCTAAATCATTATTATCTTGTTTTCCTCTGGCAAATCCCCTGACGCCACAGCGCCCAGCCAAAGAAGTTTACGCAAACTTTGCGCTAGTGTATATAAACAGAGGACGGATTTTCCTGCTTCTCGGGAGAATGTGTAGCTTATTTGATTCGAGAAACCAGAAAGGCTGGATGTTAGCGAAAGCATCTCTTCACTCCCACCTACCTGTCTCTCAAATTCTTCTGACGCTGACCTTCCCGTAACCACAGAAGTCAATGGCGTGTTTCGTGACCTCACTTTGCCGGTTTTAAAATTGCCAAACGACTTGCAACCAATCTGCTTATTAACCCGCATTGCTGCCCTGCTTTTGTGTCCTCTTCTAAGGATAATATTTTAAAAACAATATCAGATGTGAGTCGCTTCCAGCGAAACTCAACACGAACGGATCTCTTGAATGCTCTTTGCCACAATGCACATTCGAGTTGGTGAATGAATTACAAACCCATAAAATAATAATCTAGGGCTGGATTAACGTCTATCCTTGGTTCATTTTTAATATCTGTTTTTAAAGATCTAGAAAGACCGTCTTAAGTGACAATCTCGTGGCGTTATATATGGCCAATAGCCAATCTTATGTAACCACCGCATGGCTTTTTAGATGGCTCATTAAGGATGACGTAATGATGACGTAAACACGACCGCTTTTTAACTGGCATCCGGGGCCGCTGCTGAAAGCCCGGATCTGTGACCAGATTTGGGGGAAGAGAGTTCTGCGTAGTGCATAAGGGGTTCACGGTGGTCGCATTCCCCGCAGCCTTAGCTGCACCGATGGAGTCAGTCCGTCGGGAGCAGCGGTGCCAATTATTAGTTTACCGCGTGGGTCGAACAGTCGGAAGCCTATGGGGGAAGCTGGCTGTCTTTCACTAACTGCCAAAAGGTACTCTGACAACATACCTTCACCTTCTTGTTTTCTGCAATCGACGTCTCGTTGCCGAACCATATTCACGTTCGAGACCATCAGAGTTTGTTTTTTTGTCGTGAGTCTGCAATGGTGTAATCTCCAGGAAAATGTGATTGGGTTTTTGTTTGTCGGGGCCCTGGTTAAAAATTTTATTTATCATCTTTAGGAACAACAAAATGGGCATAGTATATTAGAGGAATTCCTCTGTTCCGAACATTGCTGATCCGGTCACGGGCACGGGCAAAAATATCTCAGATAAATTACTCAACATTTTCAGAGGAACACTTGAAGAAACAGACTCTCCGCAGCTATTTGTACATTTTCGTTTAACACCACACCATGCTGTCTATTCTGCGAGTGACTGCTTTTGAACACGATGTGATCATCATCAGAATAAGTTGTGACGACGATGTCAGCCATCAAAACCATCAAAACGCTATTTTGCTTCGTACAACTTTTTTTTTGTCTTCTCAATAAAAAAAATAGGGTAACTCTTGTTGATTAAGGAGCAGGTGCACGTGGTGCGGAGTGGGTTTTGTGACGTCCTTGTGTTTTGCTAGACGTGACGAGTCGCAAGGTCATTCTTCGTGAGCACCGAAACCGCCGAATGGTTCCTTTTCACGGAAGTTCGATAGCGCGTGCAAGCAGACGGAAAGAAAGTAAATGCAGCTGGACTGCAATAAAACAAAAGGAATTTTAAAAGCTAGACTATTTTATAGCGGGGCTGGGTGTTTAGGTGGGAAAAGGGGGTAATAAAGAAAGGATTTGCTGAGACTATCTGTGTAGAGGACTAATTCGGCGATACCGTTTTAACACAAACCCAAAGGCATTGAGGTGAGTGCAGAGATCGACTTAACCAAGGCCAACTGCTGGCCCAATCGTCTCCCTTTGTCGGCCGTCGATAAAGGGAGATCACTCGTGTCTGCTTAAAGTGATGCGCTGCAAGCTATGGCCTTAATCAGTATAAACATGGTGCTGGATTAACTTGACGTGTAAATTAGATTCGGTCGTACCAGCGAGCCGCGATTTATTCCATCTGGGGTCAGACCGGTGTGGAAGTTTGCCAGACGCAAGAATTTTCCGTTTTAACTGGCTTGTTTTATTTAACCTCAGGCCAACACAATTTTTTGCAATTACTTCTTGTTGTTGTTAGGATAGATCTATCTGTATATGTATTAAATTTTAGATGGGCACATATATTTATATATAATATACACTATGCTTGAAATCAGGTAATCTGTCTTGCTGGGCGCCGAAATTTTCCTAAAACCCATCTGATACATTTTAAAACATTATCTATTATTATTACTGTTCTGTTTTATTTTTCCTTGATTTTCCTTTCAGTTACATATTTTTGTACTTGTTGTGTGTATTAATATCGCTACATTCTGTTTGTTCTTTGTAAATATATTTCTGAAAATGGAGCGAGATTAGTTCAGAGACGCAACCCTTAGATCTCTCTCTGGAGGCAGTGTCCTATGTCACGTCAGCTAACAGACCGCCAAATTACAAATTACAATACAGACATCTGGGAAAACAGTGAGGTTATTAGCCGGAAAAGTCTTCATATCGGACGTTGGAACCCGGAAGATTTTTATTTAGGAATCGTTAACTGACGGATGCTAAATTAAAAAAAAACAAACAAACAAACAAACAAGTACGGGGAAAAATCGGTTAACATTTGACAGGTCTTTAAAAAATCTTTTTCCCTAATATGCCCAAGTTTATTGTTGCATGAGTGCTCTTTTTCATTTTTGTGCGTGTTTCTAAAAACCATCTTTTCTGTGTCGTGTCTCTGAAAGCTATTTAAAATGTTACGGGAATAGTTCGCAGCCTCACCATAGATTAACTTACAGTTAATCTCATATAGAGAGAAGTTTTACGCTCATCGCTAAAATCAGAGTCCAGAAGTTGACTTCCTTGATTCTACCCTACGCTAAATGGATTAACCAAAACTGTGGGTTTGTAATAATCTAAAACGACGAATCGTTCAATACTACAGAAAAACCAACTAACAAATATATCAGAATTTATTCAAAATAAAAAAAAAAATCATCTCGCATATCATATTGCTTTGTAAATTATATCATACACTTATAGTAAGAACGCTCATTCGATCATCCCAACCAGACAGTAGCTATTTTCCCTGCTGCTTTCCCATGTAATACGTCGGCCTCTATTTCTATTTACGACGTCAAACATCACCTTCTCAAAGGATGAGGGTTGCATCTATAACAACTCGATGAACTTTTAGATTTTTCTAAGGACGAATAGTTCCGACTTTCAAAAGTGGTTACCTCTCTTTGATTAGCGTTTTATATTTTCGCTGCGTAACTTTCGTTTTCTTAAAATTATTTTCTCTTTATTGGTTTTCACATAACGACACCAGTTACTTTTGTGTAATTACGTACATATTGAAATTATAAAAAAATATAATTGGAAGTAAACTAATACCAGCTTCATTAATCTATCTAAACTAAACCAGATGAGGATGATTGGCCTAATAGGATGAGGGGATAGATTTGGAATGTCAAAGTTAGGGACTTTGCTTTTCCGTTCCCCAACCGTCTCTCCAGGGTTGTCACTTAAATCTGCTTACAATGTGTTTCGGGTCTTTTAGCGTTATGGGAACTTTCCAGGGCAACATAAATCCCAGGATAGCGTTTGTTTTGGGCACAAAACCCTGCCGCTCGGGAAAAAAACGGGAAATCGATACCAGTCCATTTATCGAGTAAGCCCTGATCTGTTTTATAAAAGGTTCCCAGCAACAACAACCCCATCGTTTTTTTTTTTAATTTTGTTCTTTGGACATATTTCACCAAAGGTTTGGCGACCATAATAATAATGAGCCACCAGATCCGGATAAACTTCTAGCTTAGCGATCAAATCGAAGAACGGATAATTAATTCCCTGTCCTGAACGATGGTGATCCGTCTTAACGAAATACGCAGACATTCGTCACGCACCCGTCAGCCAGCGGTCGGAAGTCCGTGACATCTCTACGAGAGCCGCCCTCCTTCACCCGCTCGGCCGCCAGATCTGCCATCGGTTTAGGGGCGTGTTTCGCAGGACCGAACTGGGGAAGATACCCGCAGACCGCTTGAAGTGGATGTAAAGAGAGATCGGAAGAACGGGAATTCAGTTCCCGCTTCGATTTAAAGGGACCTGAGACGTTTAACGAATCAGCGCTCGATTTAAAGGGAATCTGAGACGTTTAACGAATCAGCGCTCGATTTAAAGGGACCTGAGACGTTTAACGAATCAGCGCTCGATTTAAAGGGACCTGAGACGTTTAACGAATCAGCGCTCGATTTAAAGGGAACCTGAGACGTTTAACGAATCAGCACTCGATTTAAAGGGAACCTGAGACGTTTAACGAATCAGCGCAAGGTGCGCCCCCCCCCGATATCTGATCCGGTCGTCTCTTCCGTTATTTAAATAGGCACTTTTGTAAAAACGTTAGTAAATAAGACGAATCGTTTTACAGCGCAATAACTGCTGGAAATAGTCCACGGCGATTTAGCGAGAAAGAAGCGAGGTTATAATTATTAAAACCTATGGCTGACACAACGCACCGCAAACATCATCTTCGTCTGTGCTTCCGGGAAGATCGTATAATGTCTCACCATCCGAGCAGGAATATTTTATTTTAAATTGCCAATAAGCATCTTTAAAGACACCGCTGAGAGCATTTAACGTAAACAGTAGGACTTATCATTCACGCACTGAAACTTGAAATTATAAGAAGACGAATCCCCAAATGTGATCATCCCGATGTAGAATAACGACAGATCTCTTATGACGAATCGTGAACTTTTTCTTTTCTTTTTTTTTTGGTAAATCATTTTTTAAAAAAGGGGGAGATGGGGCTGAAAGTTCAGATGAGTAAAAATAGAAAAAAAAATTTTTTTCTCCGTATACTGATGAAAACAACTTTTCGATAAATATTTCGAAAAGTTTATAAATCGATATAAATTAACAATACACTGACGGCCATAAGTGTAGACTCACCAATAAAATTATTTATTAAGCCTTAAGGAGAAATGCTTTGATGAGAACGGTTTCTGCATGCGAAGGTTCGGGGATGAATTTATTTTGCTTATACAAATTAGCAACATTCCGTGTACGTATTACTACCGTATCCACTGATCAATTGGCTGCATTTATGGCTACCATTATACAGGCCCGTAAAGGTGAGTTTGGAAGTAGGAGGGGGGTAATCCGCACCCTGGAAACTCACCTCAAAAACCGCCATCCCTCTGTTGAGTCACTTAGCAAACAGAAAATCAGCTGTCTTCGTATAGATAGACACGGCCTTTATCTTACCCCGTATTTCTGGATTCTTCACTAACCGAGAACTTTCAGAGTTTACCAATCGGTTGGTTCCTTGAAACCGAAGTTAACTTTTTAAAACTCTTTTGATAAACCACTCCAAAGCTTCCATCTGTTGTTCTTTCGTTTGATTATTCGTTTGACCAAACCAGTTTAATAAAAGATGGATGCCCTTTGACAACCAAGCTCAGTGGAAATCCTAGAAACGGTGAATTTTTACCCTGGTTTTCGTCTTTGGATTTCAAATCGCATAACTCCAGAATAGTCCGAGAGACAAAGTCTCGAAAATCGATTGGATTCGCATTGCTCTTCCTGAAGAACACACAACAAGCACACAGGGTCTTTATCAAGTCCATTCGCACCTGTAAACTTTGATAATCTTTGATGTACACATCACAGAGACAAACAGTAACCGGCATATGAAAGAATAGATATTAAAACTTTAATACAATACATTAAAAATTGCTAGGCTTCCTTCGATCTAATCTTTAAATTGTTTTATAAGTAATTGCATAGATTACGTTAGTGATGTCGGCCTTAACTTCATCCAATGAATGTGGTTTGAAGGGAAAACAACATTAGCATTACCCCCCCTACAAGAAAGTAGTATAATAGGAGCAGGTCAGGTGAACGACGTAGCCAAGCAATTGGTCCCCCTTTAACGACCGATTTGGCCGGGAAGACCTCAGACAATAACTGTTGCACGTACAGCGCGTAGTGACAGGGGGCAGCATCCGGCTGAAAGAAGGTGCCATTTGAAAGATTCAATCGTTTTATCTCGAGTACAAAGAGATTCCGCAATATTGTGGGATGACGCTTAATATTGGCTGTTAGTTCTTCAAGAAAAGGGGGCAATAATTTTATAAGGTTCTTAGAACGCACCAAACAACTAGCTTTGGTCTCTTCCGTGTTGCTGGACTTCGCGCAGCTTTCTCGTCTCCAAGATGCGTCGGTTCTCCCCGTTAACTTTGCCACTAACGTAGAATGCTGCTGCCTTCGGGAAACATCAATCGGTTTCTTGGTTTTTTAACTGGAACTCTTCGCAGATATCTAACCTTGAATGACGGTCATCTTCCAGTAACATCTGAACCGCAAACATGTTCATGAGAGCTCACTTTGGAGGTTTTTGAGTACAGTTGACGTGGAACGTGTAGTTGAATAAATTGAGATCGCAGTTTCGTTACCGACATCAGGTGCCCCCAACCTCATCAACGGATCGAAGACTGTTCAATACTGCATCGGTTTCTTTAAATTCTTTCATGGATCTACTAATTGAGTTCCTACGTGGCGCATCTTTCTGACAATGAACACGGGGCTTTCTTCTCTCACCTGTTACAGACTCCAGCCATAAAACGCAGTCTACTCATTTTTCTACTAACGCCACCTTCAGTCAGTTTCAGATTTCAAATGTAACCTGTAATTAACATTTTAAGAATCTGTAATTCCGATGCATGTGTACTGGTTTATCTTTTTTAAAAAAAACAGGGTTTTTTCTCTGTCCAATTGGTGTTAGGCCTTTTTTCGGCCTCTTATAAGGATGTAACCGCTAAACACACACACGGGGTATGCACGAGTGATGGATGATTGTGAGATACCTTTATAGTACACACAGATCATATAATTACAGAAAATGCAAACAAAATGGATATTTAATGTGTGACCCCTTTTGCTTTACACAGATCACCATGACGCCAAGGATTCCCATGCTGCCATCGATGTATGGCTATTGAATGTTGTTCCGAGTATCCGAAAGCACTTTATACAGTTCATGCCAAAATGTTTGCTCACCGCCTGGATTTCCCATTAACCCTTCGTCGCCTCACACAGCCTCGGTGATGTTCACACCAGGACACTGCACGGGGCTCCATCCGCCTCTTTACATTCCAGAGGGTTTTCCACCACGTTGGCCGCGGGCACCGTTGGAAAACGAAACCTTACCAAATAAAATGGCTTCCTTAGGGAATGGCATAATGGATGAGAATCTGTTTATACCTGTCAGTGGTCAGTATTCACTCGATTTTATGCAAATCCCCGACACCCCTGTCTGACATGTAGCTCCACACTTGCATCGATCCGTCGCGTGCTTCGCTGTAGCCGTCGTACAGTACCAGCTTCACGTGTCCTCGACAGTCTGGCTAAACAGCTCCTTCCGAAATTAAGTCGGGATGCAATTTTCTGCATGAGGTATTTTTCGCTAGCGAAGGCTAATCTCTATTCGCTTGTCACGTGATATTTCCTTCCCAGGAGCCAGAGTATTCCCCACACTACGACGGTATCGCTGTATATACCCTTGCTGTCCTTCAGCAGGTGTGGCACCTTCTTCTTATTCCCTGCTTAACGAAGAGTCACAGTCAGTGCACTATATCAGAACATGACTGTGCTATAGGGCATCTCATTTACCCATCGGATGCGATTATATCCACGTGTTACTTGCATTTTATGCCTAGTTTTAGCCTTTGTTTCCAAAATTGTTTTAAATACCGCATATATGATAGCACAATCTTTAATTATGAACCCGTCATCGAACCTCAATTCTCACTTTCTTCGTTCTGACCCTGCGATGATAGAAGGGTGTAAGTTTCATCTACTTATTGCCCCCCCCCCGATAAAACACGATGCTATACTTTTAATATGGTAGTACAGTTCCTTGGAGACATTAAGACCGCATCTTTTCCCCATTTGAGTCGTTTGAGGCCAAACGCGGATTATAGATATTTTTATTTACGAGTTAATCTGGAAATAATCCTTGATCCACTTTAGTAAACTCTGCTGTAGATAAAGTTCAACTTTTTTTCTTTTTTTTTCAGTGCTAGTGGTTAAATATTAATTCCGCATTTAGTGCGTGCTGTACTAATCAATCTATGGGTTATAGCGGCAAAGACGTCAGAGGGGTCTTGGCAGTGGATGTAGGCCGACTCTAATTATTACGTCTTGAACGTTTCGGCTACGTAGGTGCGTAATCAATAAAATTATCGCTTCAGCGAACAAACTAATTCTTGGCATAACGGTTCTGGCAAAATAGCGTCGACGACGGCATATGTTTTTATACCTGCTTAACACGCTTCATTGAGAACAGCGAGCGGCAGCTGTGCGTGATGGGAGAGAGAGAGAGAGAGAGAGAGAGAGAAGAGAGATGGAGAGAGACTTTCAATTAATATGAAGTGCGGTTTATTATTTATTTTTTAAAATAAAATTCTTGTGAAAATCTGTGCATTCTCATCATTATTTCCCCAGTGCGCCGCGTTCTTCTCTGGTCTCTTGAAAGTTTGCTAAGTTGCACCTACAAAAGCTCAAGCGACACTAAGCAAAACGTTGCTCAGAGCTACACCAATGGCGGCTCAAACAGCGCCTGGTAAAATGTATTACTCAGAGCTACACCGATGGCGGCTCAAACAGCGTCTGGTAAAAAGTATTGCTCAGAGCTACACCGATGGCGGCTCAAACAGCGCCTGGTTAAAAGTATTGCTCAGAGCTACACCGATGGCGGCTCAAACAGCGCCTGGTAAAAAGTATTGCTCAGAGCTATACCGATGGCGGCTCAAACAGCGCCGGGTAAAAAAGTATGCTCAGAGCTACACCGATGGCGGCTCAACAGCTCCTGGTAAAAAGTATTACTCAGAGCTACACCGATGGCGGCTCAAACAGCGCCTGGTAAAATGTATTACTCAGAGCTATGGCGGCTCAAACAGCGCCTGGTAAAATGTATTACTCAGAGCTATGGCGGCTCAAACAGCGCCTGGTAAAAAGTATTGCTCAGAGCTACACCGATGTCTGCTCAAACAGCGCCTGGTAAAAAGTATTACTCAGAGCTACACCGATGGCGGCTCAAACGACACCTAAACTAAAATATTTCTCAAAGCTACGCTGACAGAGCCAAGAAACAAGCAGTTAAAGCTGCATTGGTGAACGATCAAATGCCGCATAACTCAGAGCAACGCAGCGTCAGGAAACTGCAAATTCAACAAAAAAACCCCTCTATTTAATGTCGCAGTTTAGTCAACTCGGTCACAAAAACAGTTAGTAAACTTTATTTTTTTTTTCTAATTTAAATGTAATATATACCGAGGTTTTCCGCCTCCCCTATTTACCAATGTGAGATTACGTTTAAAAACCTGGCATGGAGCTATCCGCACTGATCGATATGACACTGGTCCTGATCGCAGTGACACTTCTATTTCCCAGGCTAACCGAAAAGTGGCGGGTGCAATGTCATTTCGTTATTTTGACTCCTCCCCCCCCCAATGACCATTTAAAAAAAAAACCCATCTCATTGGCTTTCCCTTGGATACTACTTTTTTTTTTTTGGTGTTTTTTCTTTAATTATTTTTTTATCGGCCGAAACTAAATCCGATCTCGGATTATCTCCCCTGTCCCTGTAAACCCAGTCGGTATAATTTACTTGGGTTACGATTAGAAATTAATTTCAAACAAGCGAGCGTACCTGCCAACTTGGAGAAGGAAGCGTGTAAATGCAGTTTTAAAAGATGTCGGTTTTTCGAGGGAAGTAACCAAAAGTTGTTTCGAAAAGCAGGCAGACCGAGAGACCACGAAAACCGGACAAGCATCTTGCTGAGGGGGGGTCCTCGACAAACGCTAAAGAAAGCTGATTACATCTGTGGGTGTCCCGGTGGAAGGAGGAGATCAAAAGAGTAAGCAACGAAAGGACACGGGCCCGCCCCCCCCCCCCCCTGGTAATTACTGGCGGACGAGGAATTCAAACCCTAGCGGTCTATTGACACAAGGCGGCGGTCGCCGATGCAAGAGACGGGCTATGCGCACATTAAGAAGATTACGGACCCGGTTTCAACTAATTGCTTCTGCGAGATGAAAGAACCGTTCATTCCGCTCTTCTTCTTCGTTTTTCGTTTGTTTTTAGGGATTGGAAATAAATAGGGATTTTAAATGTTTTCAAACGTGGCTTTGGGAATCTTCCATCGGGTTTAATTTGGACAGACACGACAAGTAATTGTTTAAGTGAAGCGCCCTCTATGGGCTTGGAAACGAAAAGGCGGAACCCGCCTTCCCTTAGAAATCGGCCGAAGGAGCGATCTCGTCTGGAAACAGGTTCGGAGAAAACTTAACAAGGGCCGGTATGCCGAGCTTCCGGACGGGCCGCGGGGTTCAGACTAAAACCGAGGACTTATTTACTTACCTGGTCGTTTGTTTGCGTATGGCGGATTTTTCTCTTTTGACCTTGCGACTGAAAGGTCAAAGACCAGCAGACAAAAAACGACTCGTTTCTGTTTTCCTATCTTCCAATTTTGATTTTATTTTTCTATATTTTAAACAGTAGACTGTTCTAGTCGATAAGAATGGGAGCACGTTAAGGGCTAATCAACCTCGGGTTTGTATGTTAAAAATGTGACGTCATCAAAACCCATCGCTAAAAAATTTTTTTAAAGAAATAGACGATTTTAGTTCAGTTGGAGACGGAGCTTTAAGATACTAAAGAGCGAGTTTACACGTAAAACGAAAGTGTAAATTAGCCAAAAGGTTATTTTATTTACTGAATATACACATTAAAGTAGAGCTCACAAAGGGGC
>JACATO010000779.1:0-32682 GCA_018389105.1 Nautilus pompilius | reverse complement strand
GGAAAATATAATAAAAAGGTTACCTACTGAGTTTTCTAAAGCCCCACAAACATTTAAATCAGATGTAAATACCAGGCACTTTCTCCCATATTTTACAGCATTTTATTTTTGTGCCCTAGTTTGCATTTTTTTTAATTAAAAAGGAGTTCTGGCTGAGTTTGGAATATTCTGATAAGTATATCTGAGTTGTCATCGGTCTGTCTGTGTAAGGAAGGCTAAGGAAATATGTGTATGCTTTAGGTGTTAACTAGGATATAAATATCTTCGACAGGGTAGGACCTAAGTTCCTGCTCTAAGATATCATTGAAGTTCTGAAGGAACGACGTCCGCTCCCTCTCCACTGTAGGTTCGTACATCGACACGATCACTTTTCTTTGGAGCTGATTTTTAAAGCAAACTATCGCTATTCTACCTCCATTATCACTGAAGGTGAGTTCTATTTCTATATTTAGACTATGGTGGAGAAGAATGCAGACACCTTTCTTCCTACCTATAGGGTCTAAACTTGTGTATTGTTCCATGCCAGTTAGTGAAGTATCTTTCTATTTCCTGTTGTTTTGTAGATGTAGCTCTTGCATGCATATTATGCTATCGTTTGCAGAATGTTCTAGACGATCTAGAAAGTCATTCCAGTGTTTGTTAAATTTATCCCTCTTAAATTCAGGGATAAAAATTCCAAACGTCTGGACAATCGCTTAATCAGCTCAAAGTTAAACCCGAAAAATCCGCCCAAAGAAAGCGACACCTATTTAGGTGAGCACTTCCATGGGGCCGTGCCCCTGAGTCTGTTTAACAGGGGGAGGGAGGGAGCGATTCAGGTTCCTGAGGATTGTGGATACTGATTGAGTATCCATTGAAAGTTGCGGCTCCAAACAACGAGCCCTGCGAGGTTCCACCATCTTCCTCTTAGGAGGGATGGAGTCTCGTATTGTGCGTTTGGCACCTCTCGGGCGCATTGTTTTGCGTATGGAGAGGAGGATCACGTCCTCCTCATCCTCAGGTGGTGTTGGAGTATTGGTTTTGCCAGGATCTTTACGATTTTGGTCCTTGGCTGGCGATTTCTCTTCAGATTTTTTCTTCTTTTCCAAAGGCTTCGGTAATTCTAAGGTAGCAGTAGTTTCACTTACCTTCTGCTGGTCTTTGTTTTATCCTCTGTGGTTTCCACCCGATTCCTTCGCCCGTGGTTACCATGGATGGGCACCTGTTCTTGGTGTCCGACCGTTTGTAGTTTTGGCAGCACTCGGTTGGTCTCTGTAAAAGACTTGGAAGGGATGTGTCCTTCCATCGACCGTCTCCTTGATTCTTCTGGGAATTGCTTCCCTCAGGATCATTTTGCCACTTCCGTCCTGACAGGAAGGGCAAACCAGGCAAACAGTCGTATTTCAAGGGAATTAACACCTTCCCGTACTTCCCCAAAATTTGTTGGAGAATCGCACAGGCAGCGGTGAGGGGGAGTCCACGGGTCTTTACCTACACAACTGGGCTGGCTCCCCTCGTCACGTGGCTGGTCCCTTTTACGTTTAGACTTTTCGTACAGAGGAGTTCGGCATTAGCCGCAGAACTGCCAATTATCTCAGTAGCCCCTTCCCCCCATAGCTACTGAGCACCGCCCTCACTCGTTCGTTCAGGCCGTCCGACTTCTGAGGTAGCCATGTTGCTGTTCCAGTCTATGAAGAGACAGCTCTTCTTTTCCAATCTTAGGTTCTTCCGGTTGCCTGGCTCCATATCCAGCTCTTGCAGGAATTCCATGGAGGACGGAATCCCGGTGGCCCCGTCGTCCTTCGCGGGAGTTGGATTAATCCCTGCGTCAGGGCTTTTAACAGCCTCGGCGACGATTCCGCATCACCGGTTGATAGCTGGGGCTCCATCAGTTACTATAAACACAGAGAGAGAGAGAGATGATTAGTAAAGGCGACAGAAAACAGTCGGTGGTCAAAGGGTGAAGCAGTGAAGTAAACAGAGCACGATTCAAGTGGAGGGGAACAAAGGAGAGAGGGATCCTGTCACAGTAATTAATCTAAGTCAGGAAAATAATTTATGTCCTAAAATTATTCTAAGTATTAAACACAGGAATTAACCTGAGTTCTACGCGATAATCTACAGACAATAGCCCGAGTTCTACGCGATAATCTACAGACAATAGCCCGAGTTCTACGCGATAATCTACAGACAATAGCCCGAGTTCTACGCGATAATCTACAGACAATAGCCCGAGCTCTACGCGATAATCTACAGACAATAGCCCGAGCTCTACGCGATAATCTACAGACAATAGCCCGAGCTCTACGCGATAATCTACAGACAATAGCCCGAGCTCTACGCGATAATCTACAGACAATAGCCCGAGCTCTACGCGATAATCTACAGACAATAGCCCGAGCTCTACGCGATAATCTACAGGACAATAGCCCGAGCTCTACGCGATAATCTACAGACAATAGCCCGAGCTCTACGCGATAATCTACAGACAATAGCCCGAGCTCTACGCGATAATCTACAGACAATAGCCCGAGTTCTACGCGATAATCTACAGACAATACCCCGAGCTCTACGCGACAACCTACAAACAATAACCCGAGCTCTACGCGACAACCTACAAACAATAACCCGAGCTCTACGCGACAACCTACAGACAATACCCCGAGCTCTACGCGATAATCTACAGACAATAACCTGAGGGCTCAGCACGAGCTAACAAAGAGATAAATAGCAGGAAAGTGATCCGCCCACCTAATGAATATGCATGAGAACCTGACACAGGGTTAATCACCAAAGCCCCTCTCTGACTAACAAAGTCCATTCTAAACTAATCTGGCACCAAAATCGAAGAGTGAACACAGGATGGAGAAAACTAACTAACAATAGGTCGCTGGGCTGAGAAATTCACAGCACGAGGAACTCAAGAAAAAACGCAAAACGCACGGAAATTTGAATAAATTTGCATAAAAAAGTGTCTTACCTTGAAGATGCTGTATCTTCGAAGAAAAACGGCTCTGCTGTCGGAATTCGGGGTCGTCCGAGGTTTGAAGGGGAGGCTGGTGAGAGCAGGGGGCTGCCCAAACTCCTCCGAGAGACGGCAGGAGAGGTACGGTTTGTCGTGGCTGAGACTCTCGGATACAGAGTTCACTCTCCGCCTGTCCCTAGAGGGTATGCTGGGGTGACCGGATGAGGGAGGCGAGAGTCTGAGATGAGGCTTAAAGTGCCGTGTGGAGGAAAATGGATGGAGACAGGTTCTCCCCTCGTCACGTGGTGGTCGGAGATGACGTCAGGTCGAGGTGCAGACGGGAGGTTGCCCGGTGACAGTCATCTTGCTGACCGACGCCCAATTCCACATCGTGGAGGCAGAAGCTGGAGCAGAGGTGATGAAGCTGCAGGAGAGAGGGAAAAGCGAGGTTAGTCCAAAAGAGGGAAGAAGTGATAGATGGAGGCTGGGAGACGGAGAGGGATGCCGATGAGATAAGATCTTCCGAAAATTAAAATCATCTCTCTAAAACGAAAAGGGGGAGAAGGGATAAAGAGGAGGAAAAGGAGTTTTAAAATCTTAGTCCCCAGACGAAACGTAGGCATCATCAGAAAGGTGAACAGCCCGCGGACGGACGTAGGGGTGGTGATGGGACTCGAGGGGTCGGCCTGGAGTTGAGATGAGGTGGTGGCTGGCTAGATGAGGTGAGGGCGGAGTTGATGGTCGGCGTTGATGAGCCAGATGGACGAGTATGTCGCCCTGTCAGTGATGCTGGACTGCATGACCGTATATTTTTGCCGTCAGTAAATCGTCACGTAGTTTTGGTTGAGGTGGGCTGACCGCCCTCTAGAGCCTTCCGACTGCCCCAAGGGATCCGCTGATCGGAGAAGACCAGGAAGTTCGAAAGACGGTTCTTTTTACTCGAAGGGGGAACCCAAAGATGCGCCTGTACAAAGTGAGTTTGTCCTGGGGACTCTTAATGCGGTAGACCAAATCTCGGACTGGGCTCCACAGTTCTATGTTGCCGGGGCAGGAGAATAGACAGTGGATGGCCGTGTCGTCCTGCTCGGGACAAGCGAGGCATTTCGAGCTCTTGTTTTCGAACGTAAGGTTCTTGGGGTGGCCGGGGTTGATGGCGAGCTCCTCCAGGAATTGGCCGAAAGGTTTTATCCCGTTATCGGCCCCAGGTCTATCGGATGGTCCGCTGGGAGCTTGCGAAGGCGGCCTTCGCGTGATCAACGTTGGTTGAAGTCGACGGCTGGGGCTCCATCGATGTCTTCGGTGTTCTTACCGACGGAAATAGGGGCCTACTGGAGAGGAGTAGGTCTCGAGGGAGAGGTTAAGGGGCGAAGGAAGGAAGGATGGCTGCTAGGATAGCGGGATGGAGGTGGATGGAAAGGAGGAAAGAGTCTAGATAGCGAAAATCTGGGGGGGATGGACCGAGGAACCTACCGAGTGGATAGAGGAGGATAGAAAGAGTAAGAGAGCTTAAGGATGCTGGGGGAGACGGCGAAACACACGGAGACGGACAATAGACAAATGGCTGCCGGCACGTGGCGATGACCAGGGCTGTTGAACAAACACTCGCAAAGGCTGAAAATGGAGGCGAGCTGCCGGGGTTAGAGCCCAGTAGGCTCCTTTATTAAAAACACGGCCCACTGGGCGGCGGCGGCGGACACTGGAAGAGAACAATGAGATAGGAAAGACGGACGCGGCGCTAAAAGTTACCACGTGCGTGGAAGGAGCTAAGCCAAGATGGCCGACCTACGCTAAGCTAACAATGGGAGGGGACCTGCAATTTACGTCACGCACTTCTAAGCTAAAGAGGGAAAGTGAAAATAGAAACATAAACTATAAATAGACTCTAGGTGGAGATTCGGCCAAAACGGTGGGGGGATCGTTAACCCTACAAGTACCGAACTCCGACGTGCCTATATAGGCTTACCTGTTACGCAGCAGCAGGTGGTGTCTAGACTACGCGCAGAATCAGAAAGAGAGAAGAGAGGACGGAACTAACCTGTGCTATCAAGATCCACCTGCATCTAAACCTGAAAAAGAACCTAGATAATCTGACTGACGATATGCGAGCGGGGAACTTTCCTCGAGGGAATTAATAATTACTGAAAATTTAGCAAAAAAACTACGGGCTGGGATGAAAAATCCAAACTGACCTTTCGGCGACCAGAGGTTGGATGGCTCCACAAAAGCGACTCTACTTGGGCAGCGCCTCTTCGAGCGGGACGATCTCGTCTTCCTAAGCACAAAATCTATCTGATCTTTTTGTGTCCGTGTGGTGCTATTCTGAGGAGGGAGGAGGCTAAGTGAGAGCAGCGGGCTACCCGATCTCCTCCGTGAGACGGCAGGAGAGGTACGGTTTTTCCAGAGGCTGGACTCTCGAAACGGAGCTGACTCTCCGCCTGTCCCTAGAGGTGTGTGCTGGGGGGGGGGGGGACCACTGTTTATTTCTGAAATATCCAACCGGACGGGGAGAGGATCTTTAATCTTGGCTGAAATGCCTTGATTTTGAGAGGGGAAACCACGTTCTTCCCTCTGCTAGGAGCGATGTCTTGAAACTTGAAGCTGAGAATCTGTAAGAGGAGAAAGAAAGAGAGAATGAACAACGGGTGGGGAAAACCCATCCCGCTGACCGAGGTCTACTTCTCGGAGACTGGTCCCACGTCGGAGATCTAGAAGACCTCTCTGGTAGTTGGACTGGGAAGTAGTGTGGCTGAGAGGGTGGAAAGACCATTCTCTCGTTCAGCACCCAATTCCACAGTAGACGAGAAGGTTGTGTAGAGAAGAGGAAGGAAAGAGAAAATCCGAGGGTGAAGAGAGACGGGGAGGAAAAGTTGTAAATAAAGAGGTTGAGGTCGGCAGAAAGTAATGGTGTGTGGTGAGTGTTAGGTGCTGAAAGAAGTCTTCCGAAAGTTTAAAATCTTCTTCCTGAAAACGAAAAACCGAAAGAAAGAAGAAACACAAAGGGGAGAAGGGAGGGAAAAATCCATCCTATTTGATCGAAAAGATTCGAAACTTCTGTTTGTAGACGAAAAACACTGCAGCTCGCCGGGGGTTGAGAAACTCCGGGGGTTGGCCTAGTGAAGTTGAAAGTTGGTTATTTACACGAAGTAAGTTGAAGGTGCTGGTGGGGTTGATCCTTCCAAGGCGCCGTTGATGAGCTAGATGGCGTATGTCGCCCTGTCAGTGATGCTGGACTGCATGACCGTATATTTTTGCCGTCAGTAAATCGTCACGTAGTTTTGGTTGAGGTGGGCTGACCGCCCTCTAGAGCCTTTCGACTGCCCCAAGGATCCGCTGGGCGGAGAAGACCAGGAAGTTCGAAAGACGGTTCTTTTTACTCGAAGGGGGACCCGAAGATGCGCCAGTACAAAGTAAGTTTGCGCTGGGGACTCTGAATGCGAAGGACCAAATCACGGATGGGCTCCACAGTTCTATGTTGCCGGGGCAGGAGAATAGACAGTGGATGGCCGTGTCGTCCTGCTCGGGACAAGCGAGGCATTTCGGAGAAGTTATCAGTTTCCATTTATGCTTATTTTCCCTCGTAGGGAGTACATTTCGTAAGAGTTTCCAGTGTATGTCGGAGGTATATCCATCCACCAGGCGGTTGATGCTGCTGCTCCAGATCCTATCCCATGGAAGAGGGCCAGAGTTTAGGGCAGCTTCCCACTTTCCCCTGTAGTCCGGTTCTGTGATCGGTTGTGACGACAGGAAGAAGTAGAGGTCCCGATGGGATAATTTAGCTAGATCAACTACGTTAGTCCCTAGGCTTACGGAGTTGTCTGTACCTATGTTAACGTTAGAATCTATCCATGTGGTGAGAAGGGTTACGTGGTAGTCGGTTAGGAGTTTTCGGGTGGCTCTGTATGGCTTTTAGTTTGTTAGTCAAAGCTTGCAGGCCGTCAGGGATGTTAAAGGCCTTAGCTACGCTATCGATCAAGAGAAAAGTATTTGCCATCTTGGTCTATCTACAGTCCTTATGATATCGATAACGGTTTTTAGGAGTTGAGCACCTGTTTTGCTCGCTAAGTTGAGGAGGTTTAGTCCTCCTTGACTTCGAGGGAGTCTGGTTATTTGATTATTTGCCAGGTGTTTGCGCCCCTGCCACAGAAAACGGTCAAAACGGCGTCTATGGAGGTGCGCGCCCAACCTGGCAGCCCTATAATTTTTGATTTGTAGTAGATGCCGGGTGTACTGTAGGTGTTAATAAGGAAGGTTTTGGTGAAGGGAGGATTAAGAGAAGACCAGCGGGTTAGTTGAGCTTTGATTTTGTTAATGACAGGGTTCCAATTAGGGGATGGATGTTAGTGTGTTAAGGGGAAAGAAAATTCCTAACAACTTGATCTTCTCCGCCACCCACGAAACAGGATGGGAAGTAATGGCTTCTGGGTGCCCCCAGCCACGCAGCCTTGTCTTATGATAGTTGGTTTTTGCCTCAGAGGCCCGCCCGAAGGCCTCAGGGTCTCGAAAGGCCGCCGCCAGGCTGGCCTCGTCTCGGAGCAGGAGCGTCGTGTCATCAGCATAGAGGGCTATTTTAGCCCCCTCTATTCCTTGGATGTCTGGGTGTGAGCGCACAATGCGGCCAGCGGTTCGGCGGCGATCACGAAAAGCATGGCACTCAGGGGGCATCCCTGCCGAATTCCACGGGACGGGTGGGGATGAAGAACTATTCCGTTGTAACTAGGTGTGTCTGTATGTGTGCATGTAGTTATAACTAATAATTTGAGGAAATACTCCCCGAAGCCAAGGGTTTTAAGTGTCTTAAGCAGAAAATTCCAATCTACCCTATCAAAAGCTTTTTGAAGTCTACGGCTAGCATAATTCCTAGGGAATTTTCTGTGTCTAGCCTACTTGTAATTTCTCTGAACAGTTGAAGAGTGTCGGAGACACTCCTCCCTGGAACGGAACAGGTCTGATCAGCACTAATAACTTTATCCATAACTTTGGCCAGCCGATTGGCTAGCGCCTTAGCTATGATTTTATAATCACTATTTAGGAGGGATATGGGTCTCCAGTTGTCCAAGCATTCCCCATCGCCCTCCTTCGGCAGCAGGACGACGGTGGCAGTGCGTTGGCTTTCTGAGAGCACCCCCTTACAGTATGCGCTATTCGCAACCGATGTCAGGTCCTTAGCTAGGAGGTATTCAAACCTCTTATAGAAATCCAGCGTAAGGCCATCATTTCCTGGGGACTGTCCTTATTTGAGGCCCTAATGACCTGTTTTATTTCATGAACGGTTAAGGGGCCTTCACACTGCTCGGCTTCTAGGGGGTCTAGTTTGTTCTAGACACGCCAAGAATTTGTCCTGAGCAGACGGACAAGTGTCCGCCCTAGTGTAGAGATCTTGATAGTAGCGAGCTTCTTCCCTAAGGATGTCTGCTGTACTAGTAAGAACGCGGCCGTCTTTAGTTTTTAACTTAGTTATAGATTTCTTTGCTGCCCTAGATTTCTCTAAACCACAGAAAGACATTCTATTTCCTTCGCCGTTCATGGCCGGTACTCGGGCCCTAATTCTAGCGCCTTCTGTTTTGTGTAATTGTAAGTTCGCTAACTCGGTTTTGATGGCTTGTATTTTATCACTTCTATCTGCCCTAAGGCCGCTTGTTTTAGTTCTAAGTTTAAAGAGTCTGTCAATTGATCCTCTAAGAATTGCCTATAAGCCGTACGCACCTGACTATACGTAATACTGAAGTTCCTTAGTTTAGCCTTGCCTATGTCCCACCACTCCAGTGGGTCCGGAAACTCCGCCCGACGAAGCGACCAGTCCTCCCAGAGACTCTGTACACCCTCAACATACTCTGACTCCGTCAGAATACTGTTGTTGAGCTTCCAGAGCCCCGGTCCCCTGGCGTTCCCCGGAAAAGAATCTCGGCCCGAACCTGGAAGTGGTCACTCCCGCGAAGGCGTCGTGCGAAACGCTTTGGAGTGATTGCGCTACGTGTTTAGAGACATACACTCTGTCTATTCTAGTTGCTACGTTGTACTTTTTACTGAAGTAGTGTATGACAACGCGTCTGGGTTTTTGAATCTATACGCATCGACCACGCCAAACTGCGACACATGGTTTGCAGCTGCAGCGCCCCGATCAGATGCGTCCTACTCTTAATGTCCGGTCCCTGCCTATCGAGGTCATGGGATGGGACACAATTAAAATCACCTAGAATATATAATCATCAGCAGGGTGAGACCTAAGCTCCTGCTCTAAGATATCATTGAAGTTTTGAAAGAACAGTGTCCGTTCCCTCGCAACGGTGGGAGCGTACACTGAAGCGATCAACACTTTTCTTTGGAACTGGGTTTGCAAATAACTATGGCGATACGCCCATCGTTATCACTATAAGAGTGCTCTATCTGGAAACCTAAGTTACTATGTACTAGAATAGCAACACCTTTAGCCCTACCTACTTTTTCAAGGCTGGAGTGGATTAGTCCGGACCAGTTAGCAAAATAACTAGCTAGTTCTTGGTTAGATTGTAAGTGGAGCTCTTGCATGCATATTATGGAGTGGTGTGCTGAATGCTGTAGATGGTCTAGGAAAGTATTCCAATGTGCCTTGAATTTTATCCCTCTTAAATTCAGGGATAAAAATTCCAAGCGTCTATTCATAATCGCTAAACCTAGCTCGTCGTCCGTGGACGTTTAAAGGGTCGTTATCCGAAAGGTCAGTCAGAAAGGAGAGCTACCTTATTCGGGCGGCTCTCCCATGCCCTCAACCCCCGGATCCACTGGGGGATATTGGGCGATTGCCTCCAAAAGCTGTTGAAAGGGGGCCTCCAAGGATTTAGCCCGGCGTCGTTCCTTGGGTTTCGGGGGTGAGATGGGCGCAGAGTCTCTCACCGTCCTCTTAGCCGCCCGAGAAACACGGGGCCTCGCCTTCCGCGGTGACGGAGGAGGAGGAACCGAGCAAGCACGGGTGGTGTCAGCATCAGTGGATAGTGGCTCCGCCATGGGAGCAATTTGTTCCGTCGGACGGGCTACCTCAGGTGTAGCGGCAGTGGCGGATTCCAATTGTGGCTCAGTTGTGGGAGCAGCTGGAGTAGCGTCTGAACAGGTGGCCACCGTGTGGCCCGTCTCCTTGCAACGAGTGCAGAAAGGTGGGGCACGCGGCTGGTCCCGGTAGACCACCTGGAAGGAATAGTAACGCCCATCTATTTCCTCCCGTATCCTGTTTGGTATGGGCTCCCGGAGGAGCATTTTGAGGCTGCGTTGGCCCGATAAGAAAGGCAGGCCCGGCAGGCAGTCGTACTTGAGTGGCCTAAGTATTTGTCCGTACCTGGTGAGGACGGCCTCAGGAATGGAGTTGGGAGTGGCCAAGGGAAGGCCACGAACCTTAATCCATGCCACCGGACTTGTCCCTCGAAGGGGGTAGCCTACCCCTCCTACTACCAAATTGCGGGTGGAAAGAAATTCGGCATCCTCTGGGGAACTACACAGAATCTCAGTAGCTCCTCCGAAGCCGGAAAGCACTGCACGAACACGGGAGCTAAGTCCCGCATCGTACAGAGCTTGACCGACATCGACATTGTTGGTCTTACGTCCCCATAGAGAAGAGGAAGAGAGAGAAGACTTTTGCAAAGAGATGGGACGCTTTGCTCTGATCCTCCTCGAGTCCGGATAGGAAAGTCCTGAAGGTAGGAAGTGCTGGGTCGCTTGCTGGCAGCGACAGGCGCAGCCGGCGCAGGCCGAGCTGCGTCGCAAACGTTGCCGCAGAAGTGCCAGGCGGCAGATCCATAAGGAGGAAAAACTGAGAAACAACAAGAAAAAATGCAAACAAAATTCAAAAGAAAAGGAAGAAACACTTACCAATGGTAGGAACAAGGTCTCAAGCTACACTCCCAATGGGATTTCGCCTGAAATCACTCAACGGACTCCTCTGAGGAAAAATCAAAGATCTTAGCCAGAGAAGGCCGAGAAGCCATCAACCAGATCCTGTTTTATTTTTGTGAATTAATGGCGCGACGTCTTCGGCAAACGCATCCAAAACCCCACTTTCCTCGCCTACCTTTTGGGTGGCGTTTGGATGTCTTAGTCTTGGATTTGCTGCTCTTTGGGTGAGCAGCTTCAGGGCGGACTGATGTCTCCTCCGCGGTTTTACTGTTTCCAGAGGTCAGGTTATCTTCCTCTGGAGCTGAAGTTGGAGGGGTTATGGCGTCCTCCGCGGGTTGTTGATCTGTTGGAGCCAAATTTTCCACAGGTTGAGTCGTCTGTGGTGTTTTCTCCTCCAAGGGCTCCTTTGGAGGATCCTTATCTTTAGGGGTTTCAGCACTCTGGGAACTCCCTCGGTGCACCTGCCCCCTTTCTTTGCAGATCTTACAAAACGGTGGTTCGGTAGGCTGGTCTTTGTAGACCACCGAGAAGGAATATGTCCGACATTTCTCTGGTTCTTCTCGGGATAGGCTCCCGGAGAATCATTTTACCGCTCCTCTGTCCTGAGAGGAACACTCAGGAAATCATCGTACTTCAAGGGTACGATTACCTTTCCACACTTGGCCAGGGGCAGTCCGCGGACCTTTACCCGGACCACGGGACTGGCCCCTCTTACAGTATAGTTTATTCCGTTAATGGAGAGGCTTTTGGTCGAGATTAATCCAGCATCTCGATGGCCCCTCCATAGCTGGAAATGACTGCACGGACTTTCTCGCTGAGTCTGGCATCGAGCGACGCTTTCCCGACTTCCAGGCAACTTACCGCTTTGTTGGCCTGGAGGAAGAGCGAGCTGCTCTTCTCGGAATTTAGATTCCGAGGGGTGGACGGATCCGTGTCCGACTCCCTCAGGAAATCTCTGAAGGACCGATCGTCTGTGTTCCTCCGTTGTCCTCCTAGTCCTTCAGATTATTATTGCTAGCCCCTACCTTCCTTTGTCTAGCTGTTCTGGCACAGCTGGAACCTGCTGAGGAGGCTGATGGCTGAGGCTCCATCGTTTTTTTAATATTTATTAAGTTCGAAAAAATACAAACAACTGTAAAGGAAACTAAGTGGAGATAGGAACAAACAGAATAAGGACAGAAGTATTTAAATGACTTACAGTTGGCAGGTAAACTAAAGCTCACCGAGAAAAGGGGGAAAATAAGCTAAGTGTTCACGTGATCGCTAAACCTGGCTCATCGTCCTGGGGACATTACAGAGTTGTATCCTAAAGATCTGTCCAAAATGAAAGGGGCACCTTTTCGGGTGGGCACTTCCATTCCATCAACCCTCTGAGTCGGTGTGACAGATAGAGGGGGGGGGGTTGGCTGTGACTGATTCTAAAAAGTGTCAGAGGGGCCTCCAGCGAGCGGGCCCGGCTGTCTTCCGTTATTTCCCTTTTTGGTGGTGTGGGTGGGTTAGATTTGGGGCTGGTCCGCTTGGGGCCTCGTCTCCTTGATTTTTGGCTATTTGGGGGGTGAGGAGTTCACGCCTTTATCTCTCACAGGGGCCTGGACACCTTCCTCTGGAGCTATTGCTTCAGAGGTTGTGATGTCCTCTGGATCCTTAACCTCCATGGGATGTGGTGTTACAGGAGACTTTGCTGTGTTCTCAACAGATTTTTCTAACAGAGATCAAAAATTGTTAATGTATTTATTATTAGTTTTAAACAAAATGTTTAGGGCAAAATAGAAGTGTAGTATTAATAATGACAAAAAAACTATTGTACATTTGAAGATGATGGTGGTTTTGTTTTTTCATTGTCATGGATGCTGAATACTGCATCTGTACCACTGAATTGTAGATAAGCTTTAATCTGTCTTATCTGTGTCTGTATTATACTAAAGTCAGTTCATTGGAAGCACCATAGCCAATGGACCTATCTATCGTATGTCTAAATGATTGTAAACTGGTGTACCTTTGACTCTCTGATTGCATGAGTTGAGAAATATTTGATGCTTGAAAAGAGAATATTATCCTCAGCTACCATGAAATTGGTAATTCAAAAAATATAGAGTAAATGAACTATGTATGGTGTTGTGTGGATATATATGCCTGAAAAGAGCCTGGCTTTTTCAAAATCTGTCATATTTACTGTGCTGGATTTTTGAGATAACTGTGGTGCTGGGTAGTTGAGTATGGCAGCATTGTTGTGCATCATTACAGAACAACATCCACCTGATTATAGTAAGTCTGACTTTCATCTTTTCTGATCCATGAAGGTGGTCATCAGAGGGGTATATTTGCTGATGGCAATTCTGTTTAGGCAGCAGTCCACAACTATTTACATTAACAACCATATGGCTCCCTATCACCCCCTGCTGGCTTGCCAGCCGCAGCAATGACTCACGCTTGCTTTAGGCCACTGGATGCTGTTGCGGACGGGGGCTGGCAGTGGAACTGTTGCCACTGGGGCTTTCTGCTTGAAAAACATTGGACCTGCCACATTGTGGAGACAGCGACGGACACACAGTTCGGCTTCACTCCATAGATAGGCTGGGTACAACAACCAAAACTGATTTTTACTTACAGAATTCAAAACCTTATTTACCAGCAGCAGAAGTGCACTGTCTCAAGCCACCTTGAAAAAATATAAATTAATATTTTAGAAACAGAAAATTGGATTCTCTGTTCTGTTTTAGAGAACCGAAGCTACTTCACACCAGGAAATGTTTTAAAAAGAGGCTTTAGTCTCATGTTTACCTGTAAAATTGTTGTAGCTTGCTTTCTAATGTATAAATTTTAAGGTGATATATGTATTGTTTTTGAAGACATTTTAGAAAAATGTCCATGCCATGACTTTATTTTAGGAGTTTATTATTTTGTTTTGTGCATTTTTAAAAATGTTGTCTTTGTTTTTATTTGGTTTGGTCTGTTTTCCTTATGGTTGACTTGAAAATGTATTAAATAAAAGATTTAATTAAAAACATTAAATGTCTGATTAGTTATTGATATTTTAGTCAATAATTCATTTTTCTAGCTATAAAGGTATCATTGACAAGTCAGCAAAACCAATGATATGTAAATATATTATCTTTATTATAAAAGTAACAAAAGAATATGAATTTAAAATGCTGATATTGCAATTTTCAGATTATGAAACCAAGGTGATATGTAATTCCATTAGTCTACAAATAATACATAGCATTAATGCCATCAGAAATGTCCACATTTGCCAATTTTGGTTCATTTTTATTGTGGATGCAAGAAGAACATGGAATAAAGGCTGAATGGTAGACATTTGAAGTATTCCTTCATTTTTTACTGGTGGATTATGTATTAATTTTATTATGTTACAATGATGAGATAAGATTTTGGGGCTGTATTTTGCGGGTATATTGGTCAAGCAAAAATGGGGTTGCTCTTTGCCCCATAGGCTCTGGAAAGCTGCCTGGCTAATAATTGAGAGAAACAGTGCCAACATCCATCTCCACATTTCACCCAACTGTCAACTATAATCAACACTGATTCAGACAATTTATCCAAACTAACATGGAAAGGGTCAAACAACTGAGAGCTCTAGATGACAGGGTGGTTTCTTTCATTAATTCTTGTAGGCCAGGATTAGTATTGAGGAAGTTGGTTTTGCATTTGTCTTTCCCACACCCACCCCATTTCCCTGATGTGCAAGTTGAGCCAATATGACCGGCCTTGCAGCAGTAGTTGCAAACAATGTATTTTTAAAGCGCCACATTAGATGAGTGTCTACCATCACAGCACAAACAGCCAGCTAACCTTACTGGCTCCGGCCTCTGGTTGATATCTGGATGCCTGGCATTTTGTTGTTGCAATTGTCAAAAATTTAAACAAAGACATTAAACATTATATAAAATATAGTTGTATATACTTGTTATTCATGATAATATTATTGATTATGAACAAAAACATTTTTTTATGTTTTAATTTTTGAATAAATTTATGTAGTTTTCTAAAACTTGTGGGTCAGGAGTAAATACAATTTTACTTGTATGGAATTACTTTCTGTAAATAACTGAACTGCCTGCTAAAATATTGCACTTAGTAAATACTGGTGTGTAGCGCTAAATGTGATGAAATATCCGGCTCTGTGGAATCGCATTCTTTTTAGTTACATCATTAATTTCATAAATTTTAAAGGTTAATTTACTATATTGCCATCATAGGTGGCAAACAAATATAGAACACATTTGTATTAGGGTTGATTTTCAGTGGGTCGATTCAGAAGAATTCTCATGGTTGTCATTCCAGTTTTGTACTGTAAAAGTAGAGTATGAGATAAGAAATAATATTCCATGTGAAGAATGTTTGATTTTTAGGTATTAATTAAATCGAATTCACGTTGCCTTTACACATTATAGTTATGATCTGTCTAATGATTGATATCTTCACCATATTTTGTGGATATATATATTATTATTTTATGTGAGAAAAGTTGTAGCAACACTGTAAGAAACAGAATTTGTTAGAAAAAATTACAAAAATCCTAAAGGTAGGAATTATTTTCTAAATCATTGAAAATGTTGTTGAGTTTATCAGTCTGAAAGTAAACTGTGAAATATTTGGTTCTTATGGATACTCCTTACTGACTTGTTAATGCTTTTCTGTTAATATTTGTTTATATTTATTTTTGCCATATAGTTAATAGAATTAAAGTGATAAAGTAATGAGAGCGATCTTTTATGAACGGATAAAGAATGCAAAATCTGTTGCCGAAATGTTTCAAGAAGCTTGGAATTATATTGGTATTCACATTTTGGTCGTCGGTTTCTCAAACATGGATTCTAAGATAGTATGTCTGTCATTTTATTCTGGTTATTAGCTCAAGAATCTGCTAGTAACAATTTTTAATAAACAGACTATATTCATACAGCGAACATTAACAGCCAAATAATTTCATTAAAATTCCAGTGAAAATATAACCTATAGAGATCATTACTCTCTAATTTTAAAAAGGCTGTAGTACAGCAAAACACAAAATGGTAAGGTGAAGGTTTAATGAAATGTGGTGTAATAGGTCTGAAACTTAAGTATGTGTGAATTAACATTTGGAATATCTTCTCTAAGAAACATCAGCCAGTAGATAATAACTTTCAGTGGTAATTAAGATCAGAATTAAATTCAGTTTGCTCACGTGATTGACAGATTCAAAATGTGCACATTCACTCGGAATCCAAACGTAAATTCGATGCTTTTAGAGACGATCAAACAGCACCACGTCAGAGTTGTGAAGGAGACACACTGAAAGACTCTCTTGTAGACAGACAAGTTAGAGATTATGGAAATGTAAACCTGGTATGAGTCAAGTTTATTCCCTTAAAACACTAATGAAGAAAGCAAGGTGATATGAATTCAGAAAGAAGGGAAAATGTTTGGTTTGTTGATAAACTATTTAGCAATTTATTTGTCATTGTTTTTAGCTGTTGTAACATTAAGAAAAACAACATCTGAGGTTATGATGTTCAGCGATACTATGAAGGTTAATGTAAAACCAATATGTTGATGACAATTTCCATTAAAGTTGTTTTTATGCTCTGAGAATAATGTAAAAAACGTTTTCTTTTAATACTAAAGCTTAATGATGAGCTTCAAGATGTTTCATGTTAATTCATAGGCTACAAGTTTTAAATATCTGAAGGATGACTTCTAATTCAAATTAAAATTTTTAGAAAATGGTAAATAACTTTAACCCTTTATATGTCAGGTATCACAGTACTTTGACTTAAGTTGTCCAACTCAACGTTCAGATATAACAGATACATTTTGCATGATACACTGTTTTTAAACTTTCTAAACTTTGGGATTCTTGGAATTTTCTATGTTATTTAATGTCAAAAGTGAAGGAACCCTCTTGCAAACTAGCAGTGACTCCAGTGATATGACGGCACAAACTGGAATCACGTTATTTTTTAAAATCACTTTTATTGTATTAATGTCTGTATGTTAAAAATTATTAGGAAAACATTTAAAGTGCGAGTAAACAGATGCATATTTATTACCTGCTGTTTACCAAAAATAGCATTAAAATGATAATTTTCACCTGCCAATAGTAAGCCCTTTACAGATGATGAATATTATATACAAAATTAAATTGTGCAAATTTAATTTTTGTGTAAAACCTGTGATCACAATTCTCCATGACCGTAGTAGCCATCAACTAAGTATTCTGCCCAAAGTTGATAAACATCATGAGCTGCAACCTTCATCTGATTACAAAAATTAAGCAGTGCAAAATTGTCTTATTAACAAAATTGCAAAATCCACACAATTTGAGAAAACTGATTTACAGTCATTGAGCGAATACAATATTAGATTTTTGAAAGAAACAGTAAAAACATAAATATTGAATAATCTTTTGATTGATTTGTCTTTATTTCTGTTAATGTACTTTTACAAACACCAAACTTTGCTTGAACAACCAGGATAAACTTTCAGTAGTCATTGGAGTTTGGCTAAACTCAGATAAGCTGGGCAGGTGACTTTGTAAGATGAGTCTGCCTAATCCATGAAGACGGGTTGGTTGACAAGATCAAGGAAAACGATAGCATTGGTGCTACAGGCTGAGTGTAATAGCTGAGGCAAAAGAACCAATACTTGCCTCCAGATAGTGAGCATTCTAGTCAGATCAGATCATAGTGAGTATTTGTATGCCTTATAAAGTTGTCAGACCTTAAACTTCCATCAGGCAGCAAGGATTGGGGAGGGGACAGAAACGAGGCGTGGTGATACTGTGATTCAGATGTTTTCATTTAGTCATCTGTTTTAAGTTCTATTTAAAATATGTTCAATGACAGCTTCGAGATGAATTTAGTTAGAGAACTAGGCAGATATTTGTATTACAAAATGAATGAATGAATAAGAAATGGAAATTAAAAAGTAAATAATGTCAATGAAACAAAATTATTGCTGATTTTTTAAAATATGAAACAAGGAGAACTTGTCCTGTAACATGAGGTTGGCTACATTATCAGATGTACTATACCCAGCGGTGGGATTCAAATATTTTAACAACCGGTTCTCTCTCTCACAAACAGCATGTTGTCGGTTTGGCCAGACATAGGTCCAAAGGTTGATCTTTGGGCTGCCGTGTTCTACAGGTTAGCAAATCAAATTATTAATTATAATTATTTCCCAAATTAAAAAAATGTCTAAACAATGGTTAAAGCATCACTATAATAACATCGAAGAGACTCTATATTAGACTATATAGTTAATGAACTAAGTAATACGAAGATATATCTATGCATATACATGTTTGATTGTTGTGCTTTTTGAATTATTATTAATTATAGATATTACTGTTTATAAATTTTATGATTTTATGTATTCTTCATTTTTCTGAGCTAGGTAAAAATAAAAATACTTCACTATAGTGTTTGCTGCATTTCCATTGAATGTTACCATTTTGGCAAAAAAAATAATAACAAAAATTCTTTACCTGAGTCTTTTATTAATTTAACATTTGTAATCTTTCACTTTAAAAATGTCCAAATAGCCACTTGATTGTCATCAATGTCTTTAGCTTTCTTTTGTTTGACCCTGTTGTCATCAGCAGAGTGGTTTTTTCTAAGCCATGTTTTGAACGAAGGAGTGGCATCCCATGAGTCCAATGGGAGGCCAATCAGATTAATTGTCATAAGGTTTGCTACATTCTCAACTGTAAGGCGGCTTCTTTTATCTGAATATATAATATTCATTCTTGAAAAACCTCTTTCTGCCTCTGCAGAACTGACAGCAATAGTACTGACAATATTTTTAGCCTTTTGTACACTTTGAGGAATCGCAGGGTTGTGGGAATTTTGTAGGACATTTTCCACATAGTCACGGAAATCGTTAATGCTGATTTCATGATGGAGAACTTCACTGAATTTACTCAGTTTTTCTTCTGCAGCTTTCCTGGGTATAACAACTTCCTCAGTATTCCACGAATTTGGCTCAAGCAAGTTTATCAGTTCATGAATTTTGTTGTCATTTTCTTGTTCATTGTTCTTTGATGTTAAATGATCACAGTCCATCAACCTGTTTTTCATATTTTCTATCACTGCCTCCAGTAGCTTTTGACGAGGAAGGCTAACAACTTTGTTGTTTTCAATGAACTGAATATCCTTAAAGGCATCTGAAGCAACTCTGACAGCAATTTCCTTTTCAAAGGTTCCCTTACTTTCTTTGAGCATTTCAAATGCCTTAATGGACCTTTTAATTAGTTTTTCAGCTCTTGGCAAAGTTAAACTTCTAGCTTGAAGGGCATTAGAAAGTAAGGAATTTCTTGCAGTATGTCTATCATCAGTGCCAAATCATCCAAGAAATGCTTGTTGCAAAGACGGGCACCTATCCCTGAATGTTTTGTCTCACTAGAGAAATATTTGTACAATGCTGGATAAGCACGCCACACAGCCAGTGCAGATCTTAGACTGCAAGCAGCCCATCTTGGTCCCAGAACTCTACCTATCTTCAGAATTTGTTGTCCAAGTTCTTCTGACATTTGAAGAGTTGCATTTGGTTTTTGTTTGATTGGTGAAAGATTGTGTAGATTTTATCCATGAATATTTTGAAGTGATCCACTTGTTTATATCATTGACAGAATCGTCCAGAACAAGTTGCAAACGATGATTTAAACTAAACAATGCCAAATGACAATGTTAGGAAAATCATTTTTAAGTCTAATGCCTACCCAGAATTGCGGCCAAGCATTACACTTGCCCCAATCTGAACAGAAAGCAATCAAATTATTTCTCAAATATTCATTATCAAATCCACCATCGTGCAAACTCTTTAACAAAGATGCGTGTATTGTTTCTGCTCCCTGTCCTTCCAATTCGACCAAATCAAAGAAAATTGTTGGTGATAGATCACAATCTTCAAAAAAATTATAACCACAGGCTTACTAGATATGGTTGAAGCTTCATCCACGATGACACAGATTTTTAAATTTTGGTAAAATATTTTATATTTATTTTTATCTCCTTTGCAATGTGATCAACTATTTTCACAGCAGTTTTGCGAGAATGAGAATGAAGTCCAACACCCATGTCAACTCCATTTTTTATTTGAAGCTCAATCTCATCTTCAGCATCGGAAAATGGCCTGCTGCTTTTTGCTAAACTGTAGACTGTATTGAAAACTCTGCATGTAGAGGCAAAATGTTTCTGGTTCGTGTTATCAATGCATTTTGTAATTGCATCATCTGCACGATCCTGTAGTTGCTTTACACAAACACTATGTGCCTTTGATGAAAAATGCTCTTTCATTTTCTTCCTGAGAGATGCTTGGTGGATGGTTTTATCCTTCCCTGAGGCTTCAACACTGCAGCTTCCCCATTCAATTGACACGTGAATTCCCTTCATGTTTAAGGAATCAAATTTGGCACAGTGATCACAACCAAGTTTCTTGCTACGAACAATCAATCCATCATATTTTTTTTGGAACTCCTCATATTGCTTCATACTCCAGCAGTCTGGAAGAGATGATGCGGTTCTGCCTCATCTGTAGGTGGCACAGTATCAGAAGCAGAAGTCTCATCAGTATCATTCATCAAAGATGGCTGTGTTACTGTTACGTCCTCACTGGCCTCTTCCTTTGAACTTTCAGTTCTTGGGATTTTTCGCATGAACTCTAGTATATTTTGTTGCCGCTTCATTTTAAGGGCTGAAGTCTGGAATGTAAAAAAATTGCTTCACTAGGTACTAGGATTGCTACGATATTTTCACTGTCCAATGTAAAATACAGTGTTTTCCTTCAATGGTAATTACGAGAATAATTTACATAATCAGAAAATATCTACAACCATATCTAACAAATATTATTTTAGATACCTCCACTATTCCTACTACAATGATACTGAAGACTAATTTTGAATGTTTACAGACAAAGAAAGAGATTTTTTTAATGCATTAAGATATTTTACTTCACATCGCCTAGTTTTCTGTAACATGAACGGTCCCTGTGTATGTTAGAACTACAGGGTTTTAGCCAAAACTACTTTGGAACGAAATATGGATTGAACATTAAATTTAAGGCTGACATTGAATTACTAATAAATTTTTAAAATTTTATACGTATATTTTAAACATTATTAATAAAATTCTAACTTAAAAATAAGACAAATATTATTCAGAGTATAGATTTTGCAGTGATGTCTCCCCGCGGAAAATGGCGCCATGTTTAGGTTAAAGGTCGTGTAGTTGGATGGCAGAAGAACTGGAGACGGACTGCGAGTCTCCTTCTAAACTCTCAGGTTTGTCTCTCCTTACGAGTACATTATCTCGCTGGCTTGTGAAATTAACCGGAGGAGTAATTGATGGAGGAGTTAGCCGACGGTGATGTGATGTAGGTGGGTGGTGAAGGTGGCGGCCGGCCGGGCAGACGACGGCGGCTACAATGGCGGGCGGACTGGGTCCCTGACCGGTTTGGTTTCGTTGTCGATGTTAGTCTCTCATCACCAGTGATGATGATGATGATATCACTGTAAAGTGTGGGGCGGTTTCCTATTTTACCGTCGTAAAATAAAATACTTGTTTAAATTTCACTTAAAACTCGGTTTCCTATTTTATCTAAAACGCCTCGTGGTCGTCCACGAGCTCCAGCAGCAGATTGTTCCGTACTTTGCTTAATAACCGACAAATTACTGATGGAGATTACCGATTACACAGACTGATTGGTTATAGATACGGGTGCTGATGGTAATGCAGCGATATCTTGGCTTGGAGGACGGGGATTATTACGGAATCCAGAGGACGACGGCCATCGAGAATGAATTCCTGTGTTGAAGTAATTGATGGCGTCGTTTGTCCCTGTGGCGATTTTACTGCGGTTATCTGTCGGTATTCGTCGGCGATGGGATATTTCACTTCTACATACAGTGAGTTGTTTGTTATATTTAAAGAATATTTATTACTTTACGACGGTAAAACAGGAAACCGCCGAGAGCCGGTTGGACTCGGAGTTGAGAAATACAATACTTTTAGAAGATGGTGGAGTTTTGTTGTTGTAGGTGATACACCGACTGTTTGTGGGTGGTGGAGAGGTAAGAATACTGTACTGACTATGGCCTAATGAGCCCGTGTATTACCGTGTACTGTAATTATCAGATTACATCTGGCAAATGGAAAAAATGTCTTAATGGATCAGGATAAAAATTACTTCTGCCTTCAGCCTTAAGGCCCTCCTAACTGCCTCCTACCTACCTACCCTCTACCTACTGCCTCCTACCTACCTGCCTACTTACCTACTACTAGAACTGTAATTACCTACCTAACCCTACCTAACTTAACAGCCTATTTTCAGACTGAAATACCTACTATTTTATATATATATTTTATAACCTACCTCACCTATTGTATCCTCTACCTAGTCCCCTACTACTTCCGCCTACCGGTCTAGAATGCCGCCCTAACGTGTTCAAACCTCCAAATTCCTATTTACTATTTACCTGCCCAGTCTATTGAAATAAAACCTATCAAACTATCTAATGAGAAACTATTTGTATTCAATTCAAAATGAATTAATGACTACTTCAAGTAGCAAATTCTTTAGCAAATTTTAAACCTTCCTTTAAAAAACTACCATTAAAATTAACAAAATTTCAGGAAAAATAATATCTGAAATATAGAACAAAATATTATATATGTTAACATATGTTATATTTAGCATGAATACATCGGGGTGGATGTATTGTACCCCATATATAGTTATATGTGAACTACTGGCAAAAAGGTTTGAAGCAAACACAAATGTGGGAACAATTATCTACAGAAGAATATCACCATTTTATTCATTTCTCACCATAATAGTGAATGTAAGATTCAGTAGATGGATGCAAAAGAAATAAAATAATAAACTTGTGACTTAAACCTTTGCTTCATCAAAGTAACTCCCTCTGCCTTTTGCTCGAATAACAACTTTGCAAATTTTTGGGAGTCCATGAAGTAACTTTGGCAAATATTATTATGATGATGATGATGTTGAGTTTATGCCGTTTTTGTTTATGTGGCATCATTTTCCTGACGTTTTTGTCGTTCATCACCTAAAAATTTTATGGGTGATAAATTAGATGATTTTAGTGGCCAAACTGTGTTCTGGGGGGGGGGATCCTGTTATATGCACACATTGTCTGCATAATTAAGAAATGTGCTTACGGTTATTATCTTGTTGCAAAAAATGCTGCACATTAATCAACTGCCAGAAGAAATTGCATGTCTTTTCAGAAGACTGATAACACTCTTTTATCAACGCAATGTTCCATTAATTGTACAAAGATCAGCTGCATTATATCCAAAACACCCTCAAGCCTTCATGTTGCCTTTTTGTTTAACTGTAGGAACAACTCTATTCTGCCAAATGTTCTCTAACTTGTCTGCAAAACATTCTATGTTTGGACCAGAACACCTCAAACTTTGACTCATCAATCCATAACATTGTTCCAGTCTTCTACTGTTCAGTATTTGTGCAGTCCAGCCTTTTTCCTTTCTTGGTCTGTTAGAATGCATAGCATGTTTTTTTTAATATCCACACAACTATTTAAACCAGCAGCTCTAAGACCCATTTTTACTGTTGTCAGGGTGACTAGGTTTTTTATACTATTCAGCTATGCTATAAATTGTCCATTTAGTTTGCTCAACATAATAATATATTTGTCCCCGCTTTTAGATGTTCCTCCTCTTTTCCCTGTGTTTTCTATCTGTACTGCTCTCTCGGAGGCTTGATGTCTGCTGCACTGTGTAGTGAACACTTTTGTTGGAAATTCCAAATATTTTTCACAGTGCTGTCAGATGAAGCAGAGTGGTAGAAATGTGGAAGTATGGAGGGGCTATTTGGCAGTGTAGTTGATGAAACTTAATAACATTCTCACAGAAGAGAAAAGGTCACAATGGATTTTAGGAAATATATAGTTGTAAGAATGTTGCATATTGATTGGAAAGAATTGTGTAGCGTTTTTACAATGATGTGTCACATGAACCATAAAGAATGATAATAATAGTAAACTGACAATTATCAACACAATTTGATTAAAGACAGAAACAATAAAGTCAGTCATTTATTGAAATCTGATCCAATCTATGAATATTCATGACAAATTTAAAAAGATGACCAATCTAGTTACTTACTCTGTACTAAGATGATTGACATCATAGCCCAGTGGAGTCTTAAAGTAAAGTTCAGTGGTTAATGACCCATTAGTGCAAGTTTACCAACATTGTGTAAGTTTATCTCATCAGTAAGTATATGTATTGGCAATGAATGACATTTACTACTTTTACTACCTTTCCCTTAGCTCTCCTAGCAGAGCCATTATCTATGTTTTTCATGTTTTGTTTTGTTCTTTGTTTCTCTTGGTAATTTTCAAGTCGTAACAGCACAACTTCGTGATTTCTTGACTGAAAAATAGATGCATATTTATAATTTAGGAAGGGGACATGAAATATATCGAAAAAGGTAAACTAAAACAACACATGCATTTTTTCAATCTACTTATAATTTCTAAATACAAGCAGCATTTTGTCATATGGTGAGGCATGATTGTGAAAAATTGCATGAGTTTATGCTGTGCAAGGAGACAATGAATTGCAAATGAGGTTGATATGGATGGCAAATTGGATAATGATCTGAAGCATTCTGCTAAGCTTAATACACAATAATTACTATAAAAAAATCAGAGAGATTTCTGAAAAACACAGTTGGACTCTACTCTCCTTTGGACTTTTGTGAAATGTCAGTCAACTATGGAACTACTAGCAAGAGGAATGAGAGTTACTAACAAGGCAATATTTTAAAAAATTTACTGAACAGGATGCCAAAAAGATATTCATACGAAAGGTGGTTATTCTGATAAAAAAGATCTGAAGTTGTGACAGTATCCCAATTATTAGTTTAAGTTCTGGCACTTTGTTTAATTTTGTGTAGTTGCTGGAATAATACTTTTTAAGGTGTTGAAAAGGCTGAGAGCAGCTTTTTATATGGTTGCCTCAATTTTGAATGCTTTTGTGTGTGAATGTATGAATACATAATGCGTGTAATCAGAATGTATGAGACTGAAAATTGCATATTTCAACTAATTATATATTAGAGTCTAAGTGGGCAGGCAGATAACAAGTATGTGTGCACTATCATTATGCTGATATTGCTGCAATATTTCTGTTTACCAGACTAATTTGAGCCATTTAGAGTAGCCACAGTCAATGACAGGCTGCCATAGAGTCATTCCAGCCAAACTGTCAAATTTCAGAAAAGTCCGCAGGTGATGACCATCTCAGAAAAAATTGCAAAAAATATGGCAAGCAGGTAATTAGAAAATACGTAAATCCTGAAAGTTTCAGTTCTCTATAATTCAGTTGAGTATTAGAGTAAGGTCAACAGACTTGGTGTCAAAAGTAATGACAGTGAGGAGATTCTAGAAAACCAATCAATATTGTTTAGTCTGTCTTTTTTTTACTTTCTGCACTATAAATACCAATTTTCTTTTCATTTGGATTACTGAACTGTGCTAAGTCATTAGTGCTAGGTTCAGCCATTCCGTGACTTTTTAAATGTTTTTAAATAATTTTAATCAGAAAGGTTCATTTTGTGCATCTATCTTGGAAATTGTCTACACGTTTTGCCTATTAGACATTGCATTTTTTGGATGGAAAAGGTTAATGCTGCATCCTCATACATCCATCTTTCTATTCTTAATAAGCAGTAGTTTTCACTTCTTTATTTTGATTTATTAAATAAGTAATTTTTTTCCGGTTTATTCTAATAGACAGCAGTAATAGTGGTTAGTATGGATGATTCAGACAGCCGGTGACCTCCCCACAGGTGCAAATTTTCAGATTTTTCCAGAATGCTTCATTCCTGATTATATCCTCAAATTGCACCATAACAACAGCCTTTCTGATTTTGTTTGAGAATGTATTTGTTTGTTTATCTGTTTTGTATTGAATTGATTGTGTAAAAATTTATTGAGAAATCTGGGAAACAAAATTGTGGTTTTCTTTATGTATGCAATATAATAACCATAACTATTGTTGTTGTACTCTGACAATGTAAACAGCCATGGGGAAGGAACAGTGATGTGGTTTTCTGATTGCAAGTACCGTGCCACATGGAATCTGGAACTTCTGACATCGGGGAAATGGCTACCAGAGCTCTTCATTTTTAGATGTGGAAGGAAACCCACACGATTGTTTAATGAGGAAGAAGAGTGTAAAGAAACCGTGCCTCGGTGGTTTACCAAACTGAGCCATTCCAACAGGAAGCAAACTTGGTCCCTTGACCTTTCTTGAGTAACCATTCAGTGTTTTAACCACTGGACTACTGTGCTGCCCATAACCACAGTAATAAAGGGCTCTGTTTTGTTTTGTAACTTAAAACTAAAATTTCTAAGAGGATTGGATTTCATTCTACAACGTGGAGGAGTAGATCATCTATGCATAGTTACCACTAACAAGCCTTATTATTCCAGCAACTAATGGGGCTGGCACTTCTGTCTTTAGCAGGTGGTGGAAAGTCCCTACTACTAGAAGTCCTGTTTAGCTGTGGGGTGGAGCCGGAGCTCAGTTGAGGGGTTACCAACACTGGTGGAGCGAGAGGAAATATTGGCATGGTAGGTCTCCAGCATGGATCTAACTGATGTCTGCCACAGCAGGCAGTGAGCTAACCACCTGACCATCTGCTGCCAAAAAAGTGAGCTTTTTATTTTTAGCATAGCAAACAAAAACATACCTACTAATTGTGAAACTAAATTCTAGTTGCTCTACAATGCTAGGAATGGTACTCTCCTATTGAAATTTAATTAAATCACAGCAAACCTAAAAAACATTTAAAAAATTAATTTAAATAAATAATATTTTTAAATGTTAGGAGTTGTATTAAATTTTTTAAATGTGTTAAATTTTAAATCTAAAATATTTATTTCATTTACATAAACTTTGCTATTAGTGGCGGCAGTAATCATGTGTTTGTTGCTTGGTTAGGATCCCTCCAAATTATGGCTGATTATCAATTAATTGGCCAATTAGTAAAATTTGTAGTAGAAATTTTGGGCTGCTCTTACTTGGAAGCCAAAAATGTAATCGTAACAATAAAAATGTATTTGCTAATGGAAATTAGAGTTAAAAAACACCTTGAATAATTGCTCAGTTCATGTAAACATTGAGACCTTAATGAAGGAAAGAAAGAAAAAACAAATGATACATAAACTTTGAAAAACATTTTTAAAAATAATTGAAATCCAAGAAAGATATTCATTGTAAGGACTGACTTATTACCATTAGAATATTCTCTTGGAATATTTGAATATATATATATATATATGAGGTCTGTCCAAAAAGAAACCAAACTTAAAACCGTGCCAACCAGCTGGCGCAGCGTGCTCGCGACTGCAGTCCTTGTATTGGTGACCTTGACCTTCAGTTTAATAATAGTTGCATCACACCACGTCAATTAGTCATCGATCTACATGCGCCTGAGTTAACGTATGTTTAGTGCACTTGACGATTTGTTGCAAGTTGAACAATGTAAGATCTTGAAGAGCAATATGTTTGTGTGAAATTCTGTTTCAAATTGGGAAAAACTTTTACAGAGACTTTTCTAATGTTGTAACAGGCCTATGGTGAGGATTGTTTGAGCCGTACGCAATGTGACAAGTGGTACCAGCATTTCAAACAGGGAAGAACGTCCACCGAAGACGATCACAAATCTGGACGACCTTCCACAACAACGTATGAAGATCACATTGAGAAAGTGCGTGCTGTGATCCGTGGAAATCGTCGCCTGACTGTCTGTGAAGTTTCCGAAGAAGTAGGCATCTGTAAAATTTGTGCCACGTGATTCTAAAAGAAAAATTGAACATGCATCGTGTAGCCGCAAAATTTGTTCCGTGTCTGCTGTCAGATGAACAAAAAGAGAACCGAGTCACAGTCAGTCAGTCAGCTCTTTGATCTTTCGAATGCTGATGAAAGCTTTCTGAAAAGTGTCATAACAGGTGACGAAAAGTGGATGTACGACTACCATGTTGAAACAAAAAGGCAGTCGTTGCAGTGGGTTGGATCATCGCTGCCGCGACCAAAAAAAAGCACGTCAGAGTCACTCAAATGTGAAGGTGATGTTGATCGTCATTTTTGATTAGAAGGGCGTCGTTCATGAGTTTGTTCCACGTGGAACAATCAATAGACAGTTTTACTTGGATGTCCTGAGGCATTGGAAAAACAAAACCGGATGCTGCACCATGACAATGCACCTGCTCACACATGTTCCTTATCGTGACTTTGGCAACGCTGACTCTCGTCCCCATGCTCCCTCCTCTATCCCCTCAGACTTCCCCCAGTTGAAATTCACCCTGAAAGGTCACTGATTTCAGTCGATAAAGAGATCAAGAAAATTTGCTACGAGAACTGTGCACTATCCCTGAAAATGCATTCCAGGATGTGTTCCAAAACTGGAAAAAATGTTTGGAGCAGTGTATCAACAGTGGAGGGAACTTTTGAAGACGACCAGAAGGCTGATTAAATTGTAAGTAAAGCAATAAATTTGGTTTTTAAAAAGTTTGGTTTCTTTTTGGACAGACCTCGTATATACAGAGTGATCAAAGAATAACTATGTAGTGGAAAATTTATTATGTTTTGTTTCAATACATGAACTCTTACAATAAAGTATTACAATAAACTGTGTTACAATAAATGCTGAAAATGAGCTTCACTCACATTTAAACATTTTTCCACTGTGTTTTCATATTCTAAAAAATGTTTTGCAACTCTTCAGATGTTATTCCTCTACTGAAATTGATGATGATTTGCTTAAGGTCATCGATGAAATGGAGATTATTTTCAAAGACCTTTGCTTTCACTGCTCCCCACAGTAAAAGTTTGGGGGCATGTGGTCAGGAGAGCGTGCAGGCCAAATTCCTTTTGATATCAGCTGATCACCGAACACTTCTTCCAGCAGTTTCATCATTTGAGCAGATGTGAGAGCAGTGGCTCTGTCCTGCTTGAAGTAGGCATCTTTGATTTCTTCTTCGTCTAATTCACCAATAGAAGGATATATTATGTCATTACAATAACACTGAATTGTTGGGATTTTCAAAAAATATAGGCCCAATAATGCATTTTCTTGATATAGTTACTCAAACAGTTCATGGGGGTTAGAAGTAGACCAAATTCTGGTATTCTGGTTATTAACATATCCAGAGATGAATTCAGCATTCATCAGAAAAAATGTTTTATCCAATATGTCGTTGCTGTTTATATCAATACAATTCTTAAACCAGTTGCAATATTCATCTCGCTTACCATGGTCTGCAGTTTTCAATTCGTGCACAATGTTCACATTGAACAGTTAAATATTTTACTCCTTTAAAGCATTATGCGCGCTCCCATATGAAATATCCACTTGTTGAGAAAGTCGATGCAGTGATTTTGAAAGGCTCTGAAGCGTGCGTCTGAAATTTTTTACAGCTTCTCATCCAACACTGTTGGCCTACCTGATAACCCTCAACTGAACCAGTATCTTCAAATTTGCTAATCAGTGCCCTTACAGTGTTTCTGTTTAGAAGCTTTGCATTAGGAAATTCTTGTAAGAACTCATTTTGAACTCTTGTGATGTATTTACTGTTATTTGCGTACACTTTCTTCATGAGAAAGATTCGTTTGGCTTTTGAAAGAACCATTACACAAAAATCTTGTTTCACTTTTGCAAATTGTGTTCATTTGGGAACTACATTACAAAACAACAAAGCACAAGGAGAGGAATCAAAAATGATTACATATATACTCCACTGCATAGTTACCTTCTGATCACCCTGTATATATAAAACTTAGGGTGATAATGGAATATGTGCATGTTTCGTGCATTAATATGTAGGAAACCAGTAAATTAATCAGTTTAAAGTCTGATCTTCATGACATAGAGAGCCTTACCACTGTTTTTTGTCTAATTATGTATGCTTAGTATATTATCTGAGTTGACTGATCAGGAACTGGTAATTCAAGAAATTGTCATTTAAAATATTAACAAACTCAGTGGTCAAGTTGTCTGCTGTTATAAAGAAAGAGATTGATAAATATCTTAACTTGCACAAATATTAAGTTATACCTTTGACAGATTCATAATTGTTCTCAATTTTTAATCTGTGTTTGTAGACCAGTATTACTTTCACAACTTGGGATTTCACATGGTTGTGTGTTTTAGATTTAGAAATTGCTTGTTGATTAGTTTAACAAAAATCTTTAAGCTTTTGATTTTAAGTACTAAATTTCTATTATATTTTTTGAAAGCCTTTAGAAGTTTCATATGTAGAAACATTTGTGGCTTTTAAATTCACCTATCTGTGCATTAATTGGGATTTGGATATACCTGTATTGATTAGGTAAACTTTTGGAGATTTCAGTTTCCACCATGGAATCAATCCTCTCTGTTTTCTTCTTTTTTTTGAATAAACTTAAGTCTCATTATTGTGTTGCAGTTTGAATGTGTTTTTAGACTAGTATTACATTTTTTAAATTTTATTTTTACCTAGTTATGTGCAGGGTTGTCAATCCTGGGTTGAGGAGAGGGACCCACTAAAATACATACACATTATGAGGTATATGGGTGGAGGTGATGATGTGGTGATAGAATGAATGTCGGTGGAATTTACCATTTCTACCCTTTTCCCTCCAACTTCGAGTCAGATAGGTTTTGTGTTAATTTGTTGTTGAAACCTGGTATAATATGGAAAACGCAGAACAGCAATATTCAGGCCTTTCTGACTAAAATATGAAAGTTTTCCATTTTTATGAAGCCTATAATCAGTAAAAAGACAGATAAGGAAGACAGATGATTATCTGTTGATTGATTGGCACGTCCCTACTCTACATTAACATAAGAAAATTTAGAAACCTTTCTGAATTAAACATTTAAAAATTTTGCTGTAATAATATAGCAAAGCCTCAACATTGTTTTCTATCAAGTAGAACTTTCCAAGGATTGGGATGCCATGCAATGTAAAGAACCATTTATATTGATTGAGCTTGGTCATGTCTACTGTATACGTTTTAATGTATGTGAATTACATTTGAATTATTCATATAAATTAAGCATAATAATGATAAGTGAATCTGGTATGTTTTCCATGGATTTACTGAAAAATGCTATGTATGTATGTATTTGTGAGAAACAGTCATCATGGTACACAACGAATCTTTTTTCTTGTCTAGATACTAAATGGGATTTTTCATTTGACTGCAATGTTCAACTTTTCAGCCAAGAAAGTTGAAATGCGGCACTAGATGGCATCATCGTTTGTTGTGGACCAGATGGGGAAAAGAAAAGCATTGCTAAAAATGTGCTGAGATCGACAGAGAGGTACTGTGCAATTTTGTCACTGATTTAAAATGTCAATTTGGTTAGGAGCAATAATAGTAAAACCTGTATTTCATGCAAAGCAATCATTACAATTCAAACAAATTCAGCCCGTGCTTGTCCATTATGATGATTTTTGTTAGTCTGAAAATGAACAATAGTATCATTCCCATACAAGATGATGAAAATTAATTTTTGCTTTGGAAAATGCTTTTTTAAAACTAGGTAATAGGAGAAGGATTAACCAACAAATTGTTAATACGAATTAATATTTGATTTTATCTGGACGTTATGCTAATTTATGACTTATTTTAACATTGTTAACATTTTTGCTACTCAAGTGACTCATTTTGTATGGCTCTTGAAATTCTGCAGTGTGCTGAAATTTTATTCAGCTTTTCTTTCCCTAAATTTGTAGACAAGCATTAGCGTTAGCAAGGTTACAGAGGTGCTTGTAGAGGATTTTAAACTAAATTTTTAAAATCTGATGAAATTCAAATAAAAACCCTTAGTATGAAAACTGACATGCACACATTCTTTAAGGCTACAGAACCTTCCCCTTCTAGTAATTGAGAAGTTCAAGAATCTCTATGAAGAATCTTATCTGTTTATTTACATGAAAGACAATACATCTTAAGGTCAAAATTCATTGAAGTCTACTAATTCCATTTTTTCAGGTAATAACATTGTCCATGGGTTAGTTTTTTCCCTAAAAATCTAAGAAGAAAAAACCATTGGTGTTTTTTGAAGGATTTAACTTAAATTTTCAATAGGTGAGGACTATGTGGGGTACAGTTTATATTGTTACTTGTGAACTAGTTAGATTAACTTAACAAACTTATTAATCAAACACTACATACATGATTAGAGAATAATCACAATAGTTTCATACTTTAGGGCACAAGGTTATAATGTCTAGCCAGGTGGCAGTGGTTGATGCATGCAGACAAAGGAGAATCAAATAGTCTGTTTTGGGAAGATCAGCAACTCAGGCCAGTTAAGTGGAGGACAAGTGATGAGAAGGTGGACTTTGGCATCTTCATCTTTAAAATTAGTGATGCTAGAATGGCTGAACAATGACAGTCTTATGTTGGGGCTGTCTTCTTTTGCTTCCGGGCATGAACTGGTCTCTCATAAAGTAGAACAGTCTTGTCATGACTTATGATGTTCTCTACTGCATCTTTTATTCATGTCCTTACCTCAAAAATGTCCCAAGCTGCTGTTATTCACTCAGACTTTTGCCGTCTTGACCTTTTGAAAGAAATTAATATTAATATAGTATATGACCAACAGGGAGTCTCTTGAGGTCATCAAAGCAAGGCCATAACAATACTAAAAATAAAAACAATAGTATGATGAAATTTTGCTTGTATAACTTGTGATAGAATTTCTGTCATTGAATGCTGTTTCTTTTATCCCAACTCTGAACTCTGCATTTGATTCATCTGAGTTTAAAATACACTTTCTGTAAAGCAGAGACTGTGTAGTTTTGTGTATACCAATGATGATGC
>JACATO010000778.1:0-13058 GCA_018389105.1 Nautilus pompilius | reverse complement strand
ATGAATTCCTTCTTTTCCTAAAGACAAATTTCCTGATTAAATAAAATGGTATCTGTTTGATAACAAGTTAACATGTCTGGATCGTAACTCGACGGGTAGCAAGTTCGCTTCTCAGTAGGAGGGTTGAAGGTTCGATCCCCGCTGGCTGATAATTGTTTTCCCATTATTATTCTACTTATATATTTTTCTCTTCTCAGTTTAGAACCTAACCATGTTTCGCTCTTCTTCTGCATACTTGTTCCTGCATTAAATGAATTCCTTCTTTTCCTAAAGACAAATTTCCTGAGTAAATAAAATGGTATCTGTTTGATAGTAAATTAACGTGTCTGGATCGTAGGTCGACGGGTAGCAAGTTCGCTTCTCAGCCGGACGGTTGGATGCTGATGGTTATCCCTTTTTATTCTATTTATATATTTTTCTCTCCTCAGTTTAGTATCTAACCAAGTTTCTCTCTTCTTCTGCATACTAGTTCCTGCATTTAATGAATTCATTCTTTTCCTAAAGACATCCTTCCTGATTAAATAATAAGGTATCAGTTTGAAAGTAATTTAACGTGTCTGGCTGGTAGCTCGACGGGTAGTAAGTTCGCATTTCAGCCGAATGGTTGAAGGTTTGATCCCCGTTGGCTGCTGATGGTTAACCCTTTATTATTCTATTTATATATTTTTCTGTCCTCAGTTTAGAATCTAACCATGTTTCGGTCTTCTTCTGCATACTTGTTCCTGGATTTAATGAATTCATTCTTTTCCTAAAGACATCCTTCCTGCTTAAATATAAAGGTATCTGTTGGATAGAAAGTTAACGAGTCTGGCTGGTAGCTCGACGGGTAGCAAGTTCGCATCTCATCAGGAGGGTTGGAGGTTCGATCCCCATTGGATGCTGATGGTTATCCATTTTTATTCTATTTATATATTTTTCTGTCCTCAGTTTAGAATCTAACCATGTTTTGGTCTTTTTCTGTAGTATAAGTCTTCCTGTATTTAATGAATTCATTCTTTTCCTAAAGACATCATTCCTGATTAAATAAAAAGGTATCTGTTTGAGAGTATTTAACGTTTTCTGGCAGATAGCTCGATGGGTAACAAGTTCGCTTCACAGACGGAGGTTTGAAGGTTAAGCACCATTGTATGCTGATGGTATCCATTTTATTCTACTTATATATTTTTCTCTACTCAGTTTAGAACCTAAGTGTGACACGTGACTAATTATGGACTGAGAGTGACTTTGTGACTAATTATTGGACTTAGTGTGACTCGTTGACTACTAATTGACATAGTGTGACTTGTGACTAATTATTGACTGAGAGTGACTGGTGACTAATTATTGACTTAGTGTGACTTGATGACTAATTAATGACCTGAGTGTGACGTGGTGACTAATTATTGACTGAGTGTGACTTGGTGACTAAATATTGACTGAGTGTGACTTTGTGACTAATTATAGACTGAGAGTGAGTTGGTGACTAATTATTGACTGACTGGGAATTGATGAGTAATTACTGACTTAGTGTGACTTGATGACTAATTATTGACTGAGTGTGACTTGGTGATTAATTATTGACTGAGAGTGATTTGGTGACTAATTATTGACTTACTGGGACTTGGTGACTAATTATTGACTGAGAGTGACTTGGTGACTAATTATTGACTTAGTGTGACTTGTTGACTAATAATTGACTGACTGGGAATTGGTGACTATTATTGACTTAGTGTGACTTGGTGACTAATTATTGACTGAGAGTGAATTGGTGACTAATTTTTTATTTGTCTGACTTGATGACTAATTATTGACTGAGTGTGGACTTGGTGACTAATTATTGACTGAGTGTGACTTGGTGACTAAATAGTGATTGAGTGTGACTTGGTGACTAATTATTGACTGAGAGTGACTTGGTGACTAATTATTGTGATTGACTGGGACTGGTGACTAATTTTTGACTTCGTGTGACTTGGTGACTATTATTGACTGAGTGTGACTTGGTGACTAATTTTTGACTTAGTGTGACTTGATGACTAATTATTGACTGAGTGTGACTTGGTGACTAATTATTGACTGAGTGTGACTTGGTGACTAAATATTGACTGAGTGTGACTTGCTGACTAATTATTGACTGATAGTGACTTGGTGACTAATTATTGACTGACTGGGACTTGGTGACTAATTATTGACTTAGAGTGACATGGTGACTAATTATTGACTGACAGTGACTTGGTGACTAATCTAACCATTTTTCGCTCTTCTTCTGCATACTTGTTCCTGCATTAAATGAATTCCTTCTTTTCCGAAAGACAAATTTCCTGATTAAATAAAATGGTATCTGTTTGATAGTAAGTTAACATGTCTGGATCGTTGCTCGACGGGTAGCAAGTTCTTTTCTCAGTAGGAGGGTTGAAAGTTCGATCCCCGCTGACTGATGATTGTTTTCCCATTATTATTCTACTTATATATTTTTCTCTCCTCAGTTTAGAACCTAACCATGTTTCGCTCTTCTTCTGCATACTTTTTCCAGCATTTAATGAAATCATTCTTTTACTAAAGACATCCTGCCTGAGTAAATAAAATGGTATCTGTTTGATAGTAAATTAACGTGTCTGGATCGTAGGTCGACGGGTAGCAAGTTCGCTTCTCAGCCGGACGGTTGGATGCTGATGGTTATCCCTTTTTATTCTATTTATATATTTTTCTCTCCTCAGTTTAGTATCTAACCATGTTTCTCTCTTCTTCTGCATACTAGTTCCTGCATTTAATGAATTCATTCTTTTCCTAAAGACATCCTTCCTGATTAAATAAAAAGGTATCAGTTTGAAAGTAATTTAACGTGTCTGGCTGGTAGCTCGACGGGTAGTAAGTTCGCTTCTCAGCCGAATGGTTGAAGGTTCGATCCCCGTTGGCTGCTGATGGTTAACCCTTTATTATTCTATTTATATATTTTTCTGTCTTCAGTTTAGAATCTAACCATGTTTCGGTCTTCTTCTGCATACTTGTTCCTGGATTTAATGAATATATTCCTTTCCTAAAGACATCCTTCCTCCTTAAATATAAAGGTATCTGTTGGATAGTAAGTTAACGTGTCTGGCTGGTAGCTCGACGGGTAGCAAGTTCGCATCTCAGCAGGAGGGTTGAAGGTTCGATCCCCATTGGATGCTGATGGTTATCCATTTTTATTCTATTTATATATTTTTCTGTCCTCAGTTTAGAATCTAACCATGTTTTGGTCTTTTTCTGTATATTTGTTCCTGTATTTAATGAATTCATTCTTTTCCTAAAGACATCATTCCTGATTAAATAAAAAGGTATCTGTTTGAGAGTATTTAACGTTTCTGGCAGATAGCTCGATGGGTAACAAGTTCGCTTCACAGACGGAGGGTTGAAGGTTCGAGAACCGTTGTATGCTGATGGTTATCCCTTTTTATTCTACTTATATATTTTTCTCTACTCAGTTTAGAATCTAAGTGTGACTTCGTGACTAATTATTGACTGAGAGTGACTCGTTGACTATTTATTGACTTAGTGTGACTTGTTGACTAATTATTGACTGAGTGTTACTTGGTGTCTAATTATTGACTGAGTGTGACTTGGTGACTAATTATTGACTGACTGTGACTTGTTGACTAATTATTGACTGACTGTGACTTGTTGACTAATTATTGACTGAGTGTGACTCGGTGACTAATTACTGACTTAGTGTGACTCGGTGACTAATTATTGACTTAGTGTGACTTGTTGACTAATTGTTGACTGCGAGTGATTTGGTGACTAATTATTGACTTAGTGTGACTTGGTGACTAAATATTGACTGACTGGGATTTGGTGACTAATTATTGACTTAGTGTGACTTGGTGACTAAATATTGACTGAGTGTGACTTTGTGACTAATTATTGACTTATTGTGACTTGGTGACTAATTATTGACTTAGTGTGACTTGTTGACTAATTGTTGACTGAGAGTGATTTGGTGACTAATTATTGACAGACTGGGACTTGGTGACTAATTATTGACTTAGTGTGACTTGGTGACTAATTATTGACTGACTGTGACTTGTTGACTAATTATTGACTGAGTGTGACTCGGTGACTAATTATTGACTGAGAGTGAATTGGTGACTAATTATTGACTTAGTGTGACTTGATGACTAATTATTGACTGAGTGTGACTTGTTGATTAATTAATGACTGAGAGTGACTTGGTGACTAATTATTGACTGAGTGTGACTTTGTGACTAATTATTGACTGATAGTGACTTGGTTACTAATTATTGACTTAGTGTGACATGGTGACTAATTATTGACTGACAGTGACTTGGTGACTAATCTAACCATTTTTCGCTCTTCTTCTGCATACTTGTTCCTGCATTAAATGAATTCCTTCTTTTCCTAAAGACAAATTTCCTGATTAAATAAAATGGTATCTGTTTGATAACAAGTTAACATGTCTGGATCGTAACTCGACGGGTAGCAAGTTCGCTTCTCAGTAGGAGGGTTGAAGGTTCGATCCCGCTGGCTGATAATTGTTTTCCCCATTATTATTCTACTTATATATTTTTCTCTTCTCAGTTTAGAACCTAACCATGTTTCGCTCTTCTTCTGCATACTTGTTCCTGCATTAAATGAATTCCTTCTTTTCCTAAAGACAAATTTCCTGAGTAAATAAAATGGTATCTGTTTGATAGTAAATTAACGTGTCTGGATCGTAGGTCGACGGGTAGCAAGTTCGCTTCTCAGCCGGACGGTTGGATGCTGATGGTTATCCCTTTTTATTCTATTTATATATTTTTCTCTCCTCAGTTTAGTATCTAACCAGTTTCCGCTCTTCTTTGCTGCATACTAGTTCCTGCATTAAATGAATTCATTCTTTTCCTAAAGACATCCTTCCTGATTAAATAATAAGGTATCAGTTTGAAAGTAATTTAACGTGTCTGGCTGGTAGCTCGACGGGTAGTAAGTTCGCTTTTCAGCCGATGGGTGAAGGTTTGATCCCCGTTGGCTGCTGATGGTTAACCTTTATTATTCTATTTATATATTTTTCTGTCCTCAGTTTAGAATCTAACCATGTTTCGGTCTTCTTCTGCATACTTGTTCCTGGATTTAATGAATTCATTCTTTTCCTAAAGACATCCTTCCTGCTTAAATATAAAGGTATCTGTTGGATAGAAAGTTAACGAGTCTGGCTGGTAGCTCGACGGGTAGCAAGTTCGCATCTCATCAGGAGGGTTGGAGGTTCGATCCCCATTGGATGCTGATGGTTATCCATTTTTATTCTATTTATATATTTTTCTGTCCTCAGTTTAGAATCTAACCATGTTTTGGTCTTTTTCTGTATACTTCTTCCTGTATTTAATGAATTCATTCTTTTCCTAAAGACATCATTCCTGATTAAATAAAAAGGTATCTGTTTGAGAGTATTTAACGTTTCTGGCAGATAGCTCGATGGGTAACAAGTTCGCTTCACAGACGGAGGTTTGAAGGTTAGAGCACCATTGTATGCTGATGGTTATCCATTTTTATTCTACTTATATATTTTTCTCTACTCAGTTTAGAACCTAAGTGTGACTACGTGACTAATTATTGACTGAGAGTGACTTTGTGACTAATTATTGACTTAGTGTGACTCGTTGACTACTAATTGACATAGTGTGACTTGTTGACTAATTATTGACTGAGAGTGACTTGGTGACTAATTATTGACTTAGTGTGACTTGATGACTAATTATTGACTGAGTGTGACTTGGTGACTAATTATTGACTGAGTGTGACTTGGTGACTAAATATTGACTGAGTGTGACTTTGTGACTAATTATAGACTGAGAGTGAGTTGGTGACTAATTATTGACTGACTGGGAATTGATGAGTAATTACTGACTTAGTGTGACTTGATGACTAATTATTGACTGAGTGTGACTTGGTGATTAATTATTGACTGAGAGTGATTTGGTGACTAATTATTGACTTACTGGGACTTGGTGACTAATTATTGACTGAGAGTGACTTGGTGACTAATTATTGACTTAGTGTGACTTGTTGACTAATAATTGACTGAGAGTGAATTGGTGACTAATTATTGACTTAGTGTGATTTGATGACTAATTAATGACTGAGTGTGACTTGGTGACTAATTATTGACTGAGTGTGACTTGGTGACTAAATATTGACTGACTGGGAATTGGTGACTAATTATTGACTTAGTGTGACTTGGTGACTAATTATTGACTGAGAGTGAATTGGTGACTAATTTTTTATTTGTCTGACTTGATGACTAATTATTGACTGAGTGTGACTTGGTGACTAATTATTGACTGAGTGTGACTTGGTGACTAAATAGTGATTGAGTGTGACTTGGTGACTAATTATTGACTGAGAGTGACTTGGTGACTAATTATTGATTGACTGGGACTTGGTGACTAATTTTTGACTTCGTGTGACTTGGTGACTAATTATTGACTGAGTGTGACTTGGTGACTAATTTTTGACTTAGTGTGACTTGATGCCTAATTATTGACTGAGTGTGACTTGGTGACTAATTATTGATTGAGTGTGACTTGGTGACTAAATATTGACTGAGTGTGACTTTGTGACTAATTATTGACTGAGAGTGACTTGGTGACTAATTATTGACTGACTGGGACTTGGTGACTAATTATTGACTTAGTGTGACATGGTGACTAATTATTGACTGACAGTGACTTGGTGACTAATCTAACCATTTTTCGCTCTTCTTCTGCATATTTGTTCCTGCATTAAATGAATTCCTTCTTTTCCTAAAGACAAATTTCCTGATTAAATAAAATGGTATCTGTTTGATAGTAAGTTAACATGTCTGGATCGTACCTCGACGGGTAGCAAGTTCGCTTCTCAGTAGGAGGGTTGAAAGTTCGATCCCCGCTGACTGATGATTGTTTTCCCATTATTATTCTACTTATATATTTTTTTTCTCCTCAGTTTAGAACCTAACCATGTTTCGCTCTTCTTCTGCATACTTTTTCCAGCATTTAATGAAATCATTCTTTTACTAAAGACATCCTTCCTGAGTAAATAAAATGGTATCTGTTTGATAGTAAATTAACGTGTCTGGATCGTAGGTCGACGGGTAGCAAGTTCGCTTCTCAGCCGGACGGTTGGATGCTGATGGTTATCCCTTTTTATTCTATTTATATATTTTTCTCTCCTCAGTTTAGTATCTAACCAAGTTTCTCTCTTCTTCTGCATACTAGTTCCTGCATTTAATGAATTCATTCTTTTCCTAAAGACATCCTTCCTGATTAAATAAAAAGGTATCAGTTTGAAAGTAATTTAACGTGTCTGGCTGGTAGCTCGACGGGTAGTAAGTTCGCTTCTCTGCCGAATGGTTGAAGGTTCGATCCCCGTTGGCTGCTGATGGTTAACCCTTTATTATTCTATTTATATATTTTTCTGTCCTCAGTTTAGAATCTAACCATGTTTCGGTCTTTTTCTGTATACTTGTTCCTGTATTTAATGAATTCATTCTTTTCCTAAAGACATCATTCCTGATTAAATAAAAAGGTATCTGTTTGAGAGTATTTAACGTTTCTGGCTGATAGCTCGATGGGTAACAAGTTCGCTTCACCGACGGAGGGTTGAAGTTGAAGGTTAGAGCACCGTTGTATGCTGATGGTTATCCATTTTTATTCTACTTATAAATTTTTCTGTACTCAGTTTAGAACATAAGTGTGACTTCGTGACTAATTATTGATTGAGAGTGACTTGGTGACTAATTATTGACTTAGTGTGACTTGATGACTAATTATTGACTGAGTGTGACTTGGTGACTAATTATTGACTGAGAGTGACTTGGTGACTAATTATTGACTGACTGGGAATTGGTGACTAATTATTGACTTAGTGTGACTTGGTGACTAATTATTGACTGAGAGTGAATTGGTGACTAATTTTTTATTTGTCTGACTTGATGACTAATTATTGACTGAGTGTGACTTGGTGACTAATTATTGACTGAGTGTGACTTGGTGACTAAATAGTGATTGAGTGTGACTTGGTGACTAATTATTGACTGAGAGTGACTTGGTGACTAATTATTGATTGACTGGGACTTGGTGACTAATTTTTGACTTCGTGTGACTTGGTGACTAATTATTGACTGAGTGTGACTTGGTGACTAATTTTTGAACTTAGTGTGACTTGATGCCTAATTATTGACTGAGTGTGACTTGGTGACTAATTATTGATTGAGTGTGACTGGTGACTAAATATTGACTGAGTGTGACTTTGTGACTAATTATTGATGAGAGTGACTTGGTGACTAATTATTGACTGACTGGGACTTGGTGACTAATTATTGACTTAGTGTGACATGGTGACTAATTATTGACTGACAGTGACTTGGTGACTAATCTAACCATTTTTCGCTCTTCTTCTGCATACTTTTTCTGCATTAAATGAATTCCTTCTTTTCCGAAAGACAAATTTCCTGATTAAATAAAATGGTATCTGTTTGATAGTAAGTTAACATGTCTGGATCGTTGCTCGACGGGTAGCAAGTTCTCTTCTCAGTAGGAGGGTTGAAAGTTCGATCCCCGCTGACTGATGATTGTTTTCCCATTATTATTCTACTTATATATTTTTTATCCTCAGTTTAGAACCTAACCATGTTTCGCTCTTCTTCTGCATACTTTTCCAGCATTTAATGAAATCATTCTTTTACTAAAGACATCCTTCCTGATTAAATAAAAAGGTATCAGTTTGAAAGTAATTTAACGTGTCTGGCTGGTAGCTCGACGGGTAGTAAGTTCGCTTCTCAGCCGAATGGTTGAAGGTTCGATCCCCTTTGGCTGCTGATGATTATCCATTTTTATTCTATTTATATATTTTTCTGTCCTCAGTTTAGAATCTAACCATGTTTCGGTCTTTTTCTGTATACTTGTTCCTGTATTTAATGAATTCATTCTTTTCCTAAAGACATCATTCCTGATTAAATAAAAAGGTATCTGTTTGAGAGTATTTAACGTTTCTGGCTGATAGCTCGATGGGTAACAAGTTCGCTTCACAGACGGAGGGTTGAAGGTTAGAGCACCGTTGTATGCTGATGGTTATCCATTTTTATTCTACTTATAAATTTTCTGTACTCAGTTTAGAACATAAGTGTGACTTCGTGACTAATTATTGATTGAGAGTGACTTGGTGACTATTATTGACTTCTTAGTGTGACTTGATGACTAATTATTGACTGAGTGTGACTTGGTGACTAATTATTGACTGAGAGTGACTTGGTGACTAAATATTGACTGAGTGTGACTTGGTGACTAATTATTGACTGAGAGTGACTTGGTGACTAATTATTGACTTAGTGTGACTTGGTGACTAATTATTGACTGAGAGTGAATTGGTGACTAATTTTCGACTTAGTGTGACTTGATGACTAATTATTGACTGAGTGTGACTTGGTGACTAATTATTGACTGAGTGTGACTTGGTGACTAAATATTGATTGAGTGTGACTTGGTGACTAATTATTGACTGAGAGTGACTTGGTGACTAATTATTGATTGACTGGGACTTGGTGACTAATTTTTGACTTCGTGTGACTTGGTGACTAATTATTGACTGACTGGGACTTGGTGACTAATTATTGACTTAGTGTGACATGGTGACTAATTATTGACTGACAGTGACTTGGTGACTAATCTAACCATTTTTCGCTCTTCTTCTGCATACTTGTTCCTGCATTAAATGAATTCCTTCTTTTCCTAAAGACAAATTTCCTGATTAAATAAAATGGTATCTGTTTGATAGTAAGTTAACATGTCTGGATCGTTGCTCGACGGGTAGCAAGTTCTCTTCTCAGTAGGAGGGTTGAAGGTTCGATCCCCGCTGGCTGATGATTGTTTTCCCATTATTATTCTACTTATATATTTTTCTCTCCTCAGTTTAGAACCTAACCATGTTTCGCTCTTCTTCTGCATACTTTTTCCAGCATTTAATGAAATCATTCTTTTACTAAAGAATCCTTCCTGAGTAAATAAAATGGTATCTGTTTGATAGTAAATTAACGTGTCTGGATCGTAGGTCGACGGGTAGCAAGTTCGCTTCTCAGCCGGACGGTTGGATGCTGATGGTTATCCCTTTTTATTCTATTTATATATTTTTCTCTCCTCAGTTTAGTATCTAACCATGTTTCTCTCTTCTTCTGCATACTAGTTCCTGCATTTAATGAATTCATTCTTTTCCTAAAGACATCCTTCCTGATTAAATAAAAAGGTATCAGTTTGAAAGTAATTTAACGTGTCTGGCTGGTAGCTCGACGGGTAGTAAGTTCGCTTCTCTGCCGAATGGTTGAAGGTTCGATCCCCGTTGGCTGCTGATGGTTAACCCTTTATTATTCTATTTATATATTTTTCTGTCCTCAGTTTAGAATCTAACCATGTTTCGGTCTTTTTCTGTATACTTGTTCCTGTATTTAATGAATTCATTCTTTTCCTAAAGACATCATTCCTGATTAAATAAAAAGGTATCTGTTTGAGAGTATTTAACGTTTCTGGCTGATAGCTCGATGGGTAACAAGTTCGCTTCACAGACGGAGGGTTGAAGGTTAGAGCACCGTTGTATGCTGATGGTTATCCATTTTTATTCTACTTATAAATTTTTCTGTACTCAGTTTAGAACATAAGTGTGACTTCGTGACTAATTATTGATTGAGAGTGACTTGGTGACTAATTATTGACTTAGTGTGACTTGATGACTAATTATTGACTGAGTGTGACTTGGTGACTAATTATTGACTGAGAGTGACTTGGTGACTAATTATTGACTGACTGGGAATTGGTGACTAATTATTGACTTAGTGTGACTTGGTGACTAATTATTGACTGAGAGTGAATTGGTGACTAATTTTTTATTTGTCTGACTTGATGACTAATTATTGACTGAGTGGACTTGGTGACTAATTATTGACTGAGTGTGACTTGGTGACTAAATAGTGATTGAGTGTGACTTGGTGACTAATTATTGACTGAGAGTGACTTGGTGACTAATTATTGATTGACTGGGACTTGGTGACTAATTTTTGACTTCGTGTGACTTGGTGACTAATTATTGACTGAGTGTGACTTGGTGACTAATTTTTGACTTAGTGTGACTTGATGCCTAATTATTGACTGAGTGTGACTTGGTGACTAATTATTGATTGAGTGTGACTTGGTGACTAAATATTGACTGAGTGTGACTTTGTGACTAATTATGACTGAGAGTGACTTGGTGACTAATTTTGACTGACGGGACTTGGTGACTAATTATTGACTTAGTGGACATGGTGACTAATTATTGACTGACAGTGACTTGGTGACTAATCTAACCATTTTTCGCTCTTCTTCTGCATACTTTTCCTGCATTAAATGAATTCCTTCTTTTCCGAAAGACAAATTTTCCTGATTAAATAAAATGGTATCTGTTTGATAGTAAGTTAACATGTCTGGATCGTTGCTCGACGGGTAGCAAGTTCTCTTCTCAGTAGGAGGGTTGAAAGTTCGATCCCCGCTGACTGATGATTGTTTTCCCATTATTATTCTACTTATATATTTTTCTCTCCTCAGTTTAGAACCTAACCATGTTTCGCTCTTCTTCTGCATACTTTTTCCAGCATTTAATGAAATCATTCTTTTACTAAAGACATCCTTCCTGATTAAATAAAAAGGTATCAGTTTGAAAGTAATTTAACGTGTCTGGCTGGTAGCTCGACGGGTAGTAAGTTCGCTTCTCTGCCGAATGGTTGAAGGTTCGATCCCCGTTGGCTGCTGATGGTTAACCCTTTATTATTCTATTTATATATTTTTCTGTCCTCAGTTTAGAATCTAACCATGTTTCGGTCTTTTTCTGTATACTTGTTCCTGTATTTAATGAATTCATTCTTTTCCTAAAGACATCATTCCTGATTAAATAAAAAGGTATCTGTTTGAGAGTATTTAACGTTTCTGGCTGATAGCTCGATGGGTAACAAGTTCGCTTCACAGACGGAGGGTTGAAGGTTAGAGCACCGTTGTATGCTGATGGTTATCCATTTTTATTCTACTTATATATTTTTCTCTACTCAGTTTAGAATCTAAGTGTGACTTGGAGACTAATTATTGATTGAGAGTGACTTGATGACTAATTATTAACTGAGTGTGATTTGGTGACTAATTATTGACTGAGTGTGACTTGGTGACTAATTATTGACTGAGATTGAGTTGGTGACTATATATTGACTGAGTGTGACTTGGTGAATAATTATTGACTGAGAGTGAGTTGGTGACTAAATATTGACTGAGTGTAACTTGGTGACTAAATATTGACTGAGGAGTGAATTGGGACTAATTTTCGACTTAGTGTGACTTGGTGACTAATTATTGACTGAGTGTGATTTGGTGACTAATTATTGCCTGAGTGTGACTTGGTGACTAATTATTGAATGAGTGTGACTTGGTGACTAATTATTGATTGAGTGTGACTGGTGGACTAATTTTGCCTGAGTGTGACTTGGTGACTAATTATTGACTGACTGGGACTTGGTGACTAATTATTGACTTAGTGTGACCATGGTGACTAATTATTGACTGACAGTGACTTGGTGACTAATCTAACCATTTTTCGCTCTTCTTCTGCATACTTGTTCCTGCATTAAATGCATTCCTTCTTTTCCTAAAGACAAATTTCCTGATTAATAAAAATGGTATCTGTTTGATAGTAAGTTAACATGTCTGGATCGTTGCTCGACGGGTTAGCAAGTTCTCTTCTCAGTAGGAGGGTTGAAGGTTCGATCCCCGCTGGCTGATGATTGTTTTCCCATTATTATTCTACTTATATATTTTCTCTCCTCAGTTTAGAACCTAACCATGTTTCGCTCTTCTTCTGCATACTTTTTCCAGCATTTAATGAAATCATTCTTTTACTAAAGACATCCTTCCTGCGTAAATAAAATGGTATCTGTTTTGATAGTAAATTAACGTGTCTGGATCGTAGGTCGACGGGTAGCAAGTTCGCTTCTAAGCCGGACGGTTGGATGCTGATGGTTATCCCTTTTTATTCTATTTATATATTTTTCTCTCTCCGTT